>OY987283.1:4207335-4429474 GCA_963920785.1 Sphagnum contortum
GGCCTTCTCACTTTGAAACTGAGGTGTTCATTTTTGGTGGATTCATAGGAGGAATTTCGTATGTTGTTATTTAACACGAGGGGACCTTAACTTTCAATAGGGAAGCAATTTGGATGTGATGTGTCATTTAAGGTGTTTTGTGTCATTTGTTTTATGTGTGTGTGGATAATAATAATTGTAAATGTCAATATGGTAGCATACATGACAACTATTGGGAGTTTCATTATATTCATTACAATAAATTATGATTTTTTGAACAAAAATATTGGTAAAAAAAAATCAAATTGTGACATTTGTTGATTTGCCCATGAATTAGAAATATTGAACAAGTTGATTTCAACATGTCCAAGTTGATTACTAGTCAAATCAACAAATGTCTTTTTGAACTAATGGTTTTAATTGATGGTCTTTTTTTCTTTTTTTTCTTTCTTTCTTACTATTCATATCAACTAGTTAACTTGGTCCACTATCTATTAATCATAATACTAGTGGTAGTAAAAAGGAACAAAAGTTTGATTTAATATGTAGGTAAGGTTTAAGTAGGTAGGCATCTAGGCTCAAATTTTAACCTAGGCTAGGCACCTAAGCTATAGATGTAACCTAGGTTAAAAGCTTGGATTAGGCACCTAGGCTAAAAACTTGCCTAGGTTACCTAGCCTACATGCTTATAAAAACCTACTTAAGCATTAAGCCTAAGGCTAAATACCTAGCTAGGGTATTTGAATTAATGACATTAAACTTAAGTTAAATGACCTAGTTTAACCACCTAGCCTACCTGCTAACCACCTTAATCAACAAGCATAATGAAATAGGGTGAAAATGTGAAGATTTGAACCCTTCACCTTCACATTGAAACACCAAGTTATCAACTATTGCACCATATCTTCAATAAACAATAAATTGTGTCATGTTATAGTTATGACCATTTTTATAACCTACCTAGCAAGCTCAGATTAATTACCTTGGGTTAATTAGTTTATTTTACCTACCTAGCCTAACTATCTAACTAATTACCTACCTTATTTACGTATTTAACTCAACCTACCTACCTAACTAATTACCTAGCCTACTTACTTGGCCTAGGCTACACACCTAGTTACCATACATACATCTTAGCCTAAGTACTTAGGTTGATCAAACTAGGTAATTAACCTACCTACTTAACATACCTATGTCATAGCCTAGGTACCTAATTAGCTAGGTAGGCTAATGTCATTGGGCAAGTTTTGTCAAGACCATTTGAAATGCCCCCTAATTGTAATTTCTACCCAATTGTTACAAAAACAAAACAAATATAAACTTTGCAAAAACAATCACAATAAAACACAACAACTTGTTGCACCAAACTCCCATGCAAAACATGAATAAACCCAATGCTTAAAACAAAATTAAATCTATTTGTAACACAACATAAATTAGATTGGACTTTTGTTGATTCAAAATATTATTAATCTACAAACAAACAAGAATCTAAGTCCAAACACATTAATGCTCACAAAATTGCAAAAATGCATAAACATGAAAGAAACTATATAAATGCACATTAAAGCGAAGGTGTTGGAATCTCATCTCACCAAAAATAATTTGATATCCATGTTAAAAGGGTTTGAGTTGCATCCACAAAATAACTAGAACCTATTCACACTAAAACTAATTTCCCATTAATCAACAAATGAACTAATTAAACTAACTCAATTTAATGTTAAACTAACCATGATTTAACTGAATAGCTAACATAACATACTTAAACAAAAAAATTCTTTTACAACATCAAGAAGGAGAAGAAAAGAAGTTTTCTTTTCTTTTCTTCTTCGATGGTGACAACAACTTGTAAAATAAAGAAGAAGAAGAAGAAGAAGAAAAAGAAGGGAATTTTTTTAGGAAAAGAATAAAAAAACCAAAAAACCAAAAAGAAGTTTGGAGAGTGTTCGAAAGCTTGGAACATTGGAGGAGTTTCAAGAGAAAAAACAAAATGTGGGAATGGTAGGGAGGGGTGTAACTAGGCCAAAAGGAAATGGGGCATTGAATTATTTTTTGTTGTTTTGTTTTTTTTTTCCTAGAAATAAACTCAAACGCCGTAATGATTGTCAAAATTAGGTTTCATGCCAAAATGGGGAAATCCCAATTTATGTAGTCATGGGGGTTGGGTCACGAAGGTGCACCAAGTTGGTTTCATAGTTTTGACTTGGGGTGGAGAAATTATCGAATATTGAAAAAAATAATTTAAATTAAAACAAAAAACTATAGTAGAATTTGGGTGCACTTTTGGTATTTTTGGACAACCCTTGGTGAATAGGATTTAATGAAGGTTATTGGAAATTCTTAAACGTAAGATATAGAAAATATGGAAATTTGAGTTGCTTTTGTCATTGGAAATTCAATTAAATTTAAAATTTGATTTTGGAAAAAAAAATTAATTGAGTAACAAGTTGGCACTTGTGCTAACATCATAGGTCACATTATTACATGATTAGTTCTTGATTTGTTCCTAGGCTCACAATTATTGATTCTACTTGCATTTTGCATTTTCTACCATCTTGCTTCACATTTTACATTGAATGTGTGGGTTCATTGGAACTCCACCTTTAAGTTTTGCTCAATAACTTTCTCCATTGATCTAGGTGATGATTAGTTCTAGGTACTTTGTGTTCATGTTCATGATTATTACTCCAATGCGCTTGTTTTGGTAAGTACAAGGTTTCATTGGTATTTTAGTTTTTTTTTAACAATTTACAATTTGTTTTGTGGTGTTAAGTGGAAGTTGTTATTATTATGCACCAAAGATGGGGCACACATAGTTTTAACATTAATGAACGATCACCAAAATTATATATGTTCACCCTTAGGGTGGCCCAATTTTTTTTCATTTGTGCGAGGGGGGGCTTGGGGTATGTTGGCACATGAAGAGGTAGTTGAGATTTATTAGGACTTTGTTGTTCCCAATATTTTTTCCACAAAGTTCCCAATGATGTCCACAATAAATTTTCAAGTTCCCTTGTTCTCCAAGTTGTTCCAATAGTACCACATTTTATCCTTCAAAATTGTCTCATGTAATCTAAATAGCTAGACCAAAGGGAAAATTTATACACCTAATTTTCTATCTTGGGTGTGTCTATAACATGATTACTTTTTGTGATGTTCTCAAAATGCTCTGATTGTATTTCCTCCAAAGGTTCCTAATGACATTCCCAAAATGTTCCCAATAGTATCACATTTTTTGCCCATTTTCATCCCATAATTTCATAAAGGTTGAACTTGTGTAACCAATAAAGGTGGGTGAAAGGGAAGGCTCACATTTATACATATTTTTATTTTGATAAATTTCTAATGTTTCCAAAAAAAATGATGGGCCAATCAAAATAATTCCTTGCAAATAAATAAAAAGACTTTGTATGCATTACCTTCCCCCCCTTTGCAAATGTTGAAAGGTCTTAATTTATAAAAGTTAATTTTCAATTCAGTCCCAATTAACACATAGGTAGATTACACATCAGTGCATCACCCATAGGGCCATACATCATACAAAATCTTTGAACAATATAAGAGATGAATTTTATATGTTTTTGGGCTAGGGTCATCAACATGCCAAAAGACCTTGCTTCATAGGGATTGTTCACCAAAGACACATACTTTTGCTCCATATATAACCATATTATTATTATTATTTACAACTTTTACCTTTAAAAATCCATTTTGGGGTTACAAATGCATTTGTTTTGTACACCATAATAGGAGGAGGGATGGTATCGCATTATCCAATGTTTGTTTAATAAGACTAATTAATTGATAAATGTGAACAAAAATGTTGCATGTGGGATTTGTGAAGTTTTGAAAAGGAATGTCATGTTAACATGTGCTTGGAAAACAAAACTTGTTTTCATTGGCACTTTTCTTTTTTGTTTAAATGCATATAAGTGTGGTTATATAACAACATTTTGATTTGAACAAATTGGGAAGAATGCCACACAAATCAAACATTGGAACCTTAGTACCACAAAAGGTCAAGTTTGTGATTATTTTTACAAATATGCTAGATACTTGTCATTCTTTTTTTCATATTGAAATTTCTAGTGTTGGATTAGTATTGGATTTAAATATCATACTAGACTAATCCAAATATTAGAAAATTTTAAAATTGTATATACCATGGCAATATTCATATTAAGGTAAACAATTGAAAATGCATACCAAGTGATATCAATACTTATATAACTCAAGAATTGTACACAATGCTATGAATATCAAGGTATTAATTTTTAAAATCATACTAAAGAGGTACTAAGTATGAATATGAATATAAATTGATCTAATATGTGATGCCATAAAATAAACGCAATTATTTGCACAAGTTGAAGAAAATAAATCATTACAATGAATGATTAAGGGTAACCAACACAAATAGAAGTTGATATACAAAGGTACGAAGTTGAAAAAAATCATTGATGAACCAATCATATCCATACTGAAAAACAATGGAATTTGCAATTGACACCCTAAAGCAAGTCCTTATATTCATATCATATGTGATATGTATGTTATGAACATTAGTCAAGATAGGTGAAATGTTTCTACTAATCGGTTCTAGAAGGAGTTAAGGTAATAAGTTTATATATATATTTTAGCAACCCCATCTCAACCATAATATTACCCAAAACCCTATTTACTAATAATATTATTTGTGAATACCTTGCATTGGTAAGGATTTTTTTATTTTCAAGGTTTTGTGTAGACTTTAACTTTTAAGGTTAATTTTTTTTTTCTTTTGGTTTTTTGTAGTACATGGGTGAAAACATGAAAAAAAGAGCCAGTCACACTAAGGTTAAAGTTCTTTCTAATGAATGCATTTTCAACATGGCAATTTTTTATCGGTTTATATTTTATTTTCCACACAATTTAGAAATTGAATATTAAATTTGAAATCAAACATGATAAAAACTCAATATTTTTTGCATCAAGCCTTACATTATAGTCAAATCTACAACTTTACTTTGAACCATGATTACAAATTTAGAATTATAATAGTGTTTAAGGACATTTGAATATGAAAATCTAAAAGGGTATATGTATTTTTATTTTTTGAACGTTTCGAACACATGGATCCATTCTCACATGGAATATATTAAAGTTCACAAAAAAATTGAAACAATTTGGTAAACATTTGATAAGGGAAAAGGACTTTTGATACAAAAAACCACTTGTCCACATGCTTTTCTTGAGTGCTTTAAACATATAAAAGGATTCTTGAAACATGGTGAATTTTGTAGTTGTAACTTTGAAAGTATAAAAACTTATTTAAATTAAACTTTTTTTTTGATATATAGTGTTTCCATGGTGATTTTTCAAAAACAGAAAATAGTTTTTAAGGAATGTTTGCTTGGCTTTTTTTTCCTACTTTCACCCACATGAAACTTTTTTCATTGTTTTTTTATCATCTTCAAATTTGAATCCATGTATGAACTACCCCCATTGCCATTTTTTTGCTTTTGTTTCATTTTTTCTCTTTTTCCATTCTCCACCTTTTTTCTATCCCCCTTTATTTTTAATCTTATTTGTACATCATTGCTCATTTCTTGTTTGGTGTGCAAAGTGCAAAGTTTTGTGAATTTCATCATTGAGCTTCTCAAATTTTGTTGTCAACTTTCTTTGTACATAGAGAAGTTGAACAAATAACACAATTGTCAGTATTTCATAATGTCCTGAACATGGTTGTCACCATTGTTAGGACACCTTTGTAATCATCAAACTTATCAAACAAATTGCATAATTACAAAACTTCATCACAAAGCTTTTCAAGTTCCACTATATATATTTTTGATAAATCCATTGTCAAGCTTCATTTGTTTCACATGATTGTCCTCATCATCATGTTCATCTTTTCATCTTCTAGTCTCCAAGTAAGCACCATTTTATTTGGGTTTATTTTGGTTGTTTGTTTCTCCCAAAGAATGTTGTTTATTTAAAAAAGTTATTTCTCTTAAAAATGTTGCTTACTACATGTTTTTCTAGAGTCCCAACCTCTCCCTTTCTTTTTTCGTTTTATATTTTCTTTGTGTTGATTTTGACTTGTTTTGAACTTGGTTTGTTGTTTCTCTTCATATGTGCTCTTTGGTTTTGGGGTGCTTAGGGGTTATTTTTTAGTTTTAGTTTGATGTTAATCTTGTTTACATATTAATTTAACAAAGTTGTATCTTATGTTTTTTAAAAATCAATACAAAGAAAAAACTAAAATGCAAAAGAAGGTTTCAAACCCTATAATGTTTTTTGACATCAAAATAGGTGATGAACCTACAAATCCATTACCAACAATCTCATAGAAGAATTTGCTTGTTGCTTGCTTCCCACTTGTAAATTTACCAATAACTTATAAAAGACAAGGCACCATGTCCTTCAAATTAATCATTACATTCAAGCAAGATATTGTCCATTGATGTAATTACATTTCAAATTTGCCTTATAGATTGAACTATTGATTGAATATTAATAGAAGTAAAAAAATCTTCTTTATAACTTTGAAAATGAATGGACAAACTTTATAAGCTCCTCACTATACCAAATATCTAATATCTAAACCATAATTGCAACTTGGACCAATTTGGTTATATGAAAAAAATCAATTTGCGATTATATTTTGCAACTATAAATATGTTGCAATCAATACTTTGGACTAAAAATCGATTAGTTGCATAATTGAAATTGCATTCAACTTCTAATCACAAATGATAACTCATCATAATGTTAGCAAATTGCACATGGATGATGTATATGGTTAACATATATAGTCTCATTTGTTGACCATTCATATGCAATTTGCAACTAATCCCCATTTTTGCAACTAAAATATAGCCCATTTACATTTTGCCATTTGGTGCAATCAAAATTTGTCATTTTGCATAATCAAAAGTTATTATGTGACATTTGAAAAATTAAAAGAAATTCAATTTATGTAAGTAGGTAGGTATGTAGGTGGGTAGGTAGGTAAAATGTATATAGGTAGGTAAATAGGTAAATATGTAGATAGGTAGGGAAGTACGTTAGTAGGTAAGGAATAGGTAGGTAAATAGGTTTTAAATTTAATTTTAGCCTTTAAGCTCAAGCTTTTAAAATATTGGTTCACCCCAATTTTCATGTTTTATTTAATGTTATTTGTGTGTTTTTAATGTTTCAAATGCACCTCTTTATATAATCTACATTATTAAAATAAAAGACCAAAAGCTATGGGATAAATTTTATAGTTGCAATTTAGTTGCAAACTAATTTGTGACCAAAAACAATCATTACATATTTTAATAAGATTTTCCTTGAAAAACAACTTGCCTACCTAGGTCTTACATATTTATCTATTTAGATACCTACATACCCACCTAACCTATTAACCTACCTTCCTAACCTAATTAACATAGGAATATATATATATATATATATATATAATTTAAAGTAAAAGTAGTTTATGTCAAACCTAGATTAGGCTCACATGACATTTATGTTTAAACCTAGGCTAAACCTTGGTTAAACATTGGTAAAACTTTAACTAAACTATTCCTCGGCAAAACCTTGACTAAACATTGGCTAAACCTTGGCTGAACCAAAATTTGATTAAAAATTGGCAAAACACTAGCTAAATTAAAAGTTAATTAGACTTTGACAAAACAAAAAGTTGATTAAACTTTGGCAAAACAAAAAGTTGATTAAACTTTGGCAAATTTAAAATATGAGAAAATTAAAATTAAATTAAACCTTGGCAAAACTAAAACTTTTTAATAATTTATAATTAGTACTGAATTACCGGTTTATTACTTATTAATAGTAGTTATTTGATATTAGTTATACTTATTATTATCAATTGTCAAATAATTAATAATGAAATAACTAAAAAATATTTAATATTTATTAGTAGCTAATAAAATATTAACTATGAATTATCAACCAATTATTTATTATTAATATTATTAAACTAACAATTAAATTGTAACCAGGAATAACAAATCATTCCCAATGCACTGCACTGGTGTTTGTATTGTGCAAATTCTTGTAAAAAATTAGGAAAAAAAGAGAAAAGAATATTTATTAAAATATTCTTTTTTTTTGCCACATTTGGACTCTGATTTGAATTTGCATAACATTTAAAAACTAGTTTTCCGAATATTTAGACAGGTTCTAAAAACTTGTCACCATTTAATGCTAAATTTGTATTGGGATGCTAGCCAATGATGCAACATCAGAAAATTGGAAAAAAAAAAAATCACCATTCTAGTGTCCCTATGTACATATTAGATGACTTGCTTGAGCAAGTGGTAATATGAGATCTATTTGATCTCATTGTTGTTTCCTCACCATAGGATAGGAGTCATTGTTGCTTTTGGTAATTGTGTCAAACAAAACTTTTGCTACAAAATTCATATATGTTTTTAAGATCAACAAAACACACACATAGTTAAAAGCAGATAGATGAAATATGGTTTGCCAAGTTTACTTTACTTGGGTTCCAAGTCCCAATTTGCCAAATTTCAATGCCCATATTGCTATTTTCCTTTTTGGCTAGCCAAGTCCACATGTAAATTGTTAAGTTCATGGCTCTTTGAAGCTTGGGATGAGTCCTTTCAAAATTCAAGGTACCCTCTCTACACCAATTTTTTGAACATATTGAGAGCAAATTGAAAGGCATGAATGTTGTGGAATTGGAGCCATCCTAATGGAATAGAAGCTTATTCATGAAAATTCATTAAATCTTTTGATGAAATAAAGTTCATCCAAGAAATTCCATCTATAACATCATTTCATCCATGATGTGTAGTTCATTCACAATTTTTTTTTTGCATTCATGTGAATTGGGTGATTTTCTGCATGGTACACTGTCAGGCAGGATGTCCCACAGAACTTCACAGGTTTGTTGTGTTCTGCATAGCTCATGTTCTGGAACACAGTTCAGGTTCTGATGTTCTGCAAAGAAGAACATTTTACAACCCTACCTGGGATTCAACTGCACAACCTCAAAGAACTAAGATCTAATTATTATCATGTGTTTTCTGTTCTCCCGCTGTTGGCTGCTGGTTAACTGTGGCTAAATTTTATATGATGGTTGCTTCATATAACAACATTGTTGCTTGTGGTAACACAGTGCATGCAGCATGATCTTCAAGACAAATCCATTTGCTTTGTACTATGTTTCTGTCTATGCCCCTGGAACATCCATGTGGTTCATGGAGCTTGCAAAAATGAATGGTTGACATGACAATGTGTTTTAAAAACTGTATGAGCATCTGACCATCATATTCCTCTTGAATAGCAGTGATAAACTGCAATGACTACCCAGTGACTTGATCAACTCCCAACAGTGGGTGCAGATACAGTAAAACATAATCCACCGAGAAGTCTGGAGCAAAGTTCTACAAAATCAAGCTTCACTAACTATACTAAAAATATCTTAATAAAGTACAAAAAACTTCTCCGTACTTAGAATCTAAGTCAACCTGAACACATTTGAGAGATGAACCCATAGTTAATGCATGGAGTTTTCAGATCTAATGACATATCATGATCTAATGACAGGAAAAACAGAAAATCCAACCCCAGGTGCGGAGAAAACCAAAACCCAAAAAACAAAACAAAACAAAACAAAACAAAACTGAGGAGCAGTCTGAACAAGGGTGGCAGTCACATGCATGTTCAGAGATGTTCAACAGCAGTAACATGTAAGGTAGTGACCAGCTACTCTAACATCCCCACTAACTTCATCAGCTCCTGGCAGTGGGCAGAGGTAAATGCAATGCATTAACCAATGTGCTGAATTTCTGTGACTTGCAGTAGAAAGGTACATCTGGGTAAACTGCACTTTTGAAGCAAACCAAACTTCATTCTTTCAACAAATACACAAAATGGTCAGATTTCACACACTGACTTCCAGACAAGGATATAGTTTGCAGCATTGACGCACACCCAGTAAAACTTTCTCTTGTTATTGAAAAGAAAATGCTTCTAAAAAAATATGAAGTTTCAACAACCCACAAGCTCAATCAATAGTCTCCTCTTCAACATGTACCTTTCATATTCTTACTTTTCCAGTTTGCTGATAAATGTGTCCAATGGTGGCAACTCGTTGATGAGTTCTTGCCAATCGGGTGTACCCTGTGGCACAAGTTTTTGTTGTTAGGGATGTATTGATCATTTTTACCTTGCAAAATCTTGCTAATTGGATCATTTGATGTTCCAACTGAGTAAACCATCAGGCAACATTGTACCACTTTTCTGACTGAAGTTGAATGCATGCTCCAGTGACATAAAGTTACTTACCCGCCCTGATTTTCTGACACGACCATCAAGGCGCAGAACTATATAGACATCCTCCCCTGGAGTCACCTTCTCAGATGCTTGCTGTTCTTGAACCCAACTGTATCATATGACAGAAAGAACTATGAGGGCAAGGGATTTTCACATGGGTTGCAAGCTACATCCTTCAGATTCTGGATAAAACCATTTTCTGTGTTCCTGAGAGAAAGAGCATGACATTTAGAGAAAGGCAGGCTACTCATGGCAGACCTTTGCCATTCCAGTGGTGAGACAGGTTCAGCCTTAAAACGCCGTTCGGATTGAACAACACCCTTGGAAGCCACCTCCTGTGCTCTTGTCTCAAACTCATCCTGCATCAACCAGGCAAACCCACCAACCTTAGTCTAAGCATCCTGCAATTTCCTGTGGTCATGTGCTTGAAAAAGTTGTGTAAACAAACAATGTGCCATGTAAAGAGATATTGAATCCCAGAACTTAATGCCAGATTGAGCGGACTAGACATAATAACCAGCAGGTGAGCACTTACCCCAATAGAAATTGGAGTAGTAGCAGGTTTCTGCAATGCTCCAAAGCCTTTCTTCTTGAGAGGTGCCTCATTTGTCCCAGTCCACACCAAGGGAACAAGCAGTACACCTCGCTTCAGTAACTCCTCACGGTACTTATCTGCTTGTCGAACAGCCTTTGCAACCACTTCCTTAGAGCCTGCAACTATCACCTGCCAAAGTAGCACACCAGCAAACAATTGACTAAAGACAGATCTAAGTCTGGTCTGTTACATATGCAAGCAATTCCAGCAGCAAGAATATTACAAGAAGTCTATTACATGATGGCAAAAAAATCTGTCAAGGGTTGTCAACTGTCATCCTCTTATTTTGTATAGCAGATCCACCCAAGGGACACATACCGGCCTTGTGGTTTCGCGCAGCTGCACAAGCTCCACAACACGGTTGGTTGCAAGCCGCAAGGGCAACCTTGAGAGTGTTTCATCCCTTGTGATTCTGGCTATTTGTTCCTCTTCTTTCCTACTATCCCAAATGTACAAGGCAACCAAAATTGCCGCACCTGATGGATGGTGGAGCCACACATGGACCTATTAGGTGTGGTAGTTATGTTATGTGATTGCAAAGCAGCAGCAGGTCTCTGCACATGACATTCATTTGCTCAACTGATCCATTGATCTCTTTTCCAAAGAATGGTAAAGGGCTGACCAGTCCAGAACTCACCACTGATGTTGATTGCAAGATTTTGTGAGGTTTCAAGAAGGCCAGGTGCCCCTTCCCCTCCTTGAATTGCACTCACAAATCGGGGCAGTGTAAACAATGTTGAAATGCCAGCTGCTGCTGCAAATGACACATAGAAGAACTTCCGGACACCCCGGAATGGAGCCTGCACCTCACTGATCAGCTTCAAATCCCTCCGGAAGCTCTCCCCTACTTCTTCTCCACCTTTTCTGGCCTGAAAGGGCCCATGAAGTGTTAGCAATGTCAAATTAACACCTGATGTGCATAAGTTGCTATTACTATCAACCTTCATGCCAGGATGAACAAAGGCAAGGATGAAGTTCAAAGAAGAATCGGCAAAGAAATCAATGCTATATTTGCAGGCATAATATCAGTGTGGTCAAATGCTCTGAAATTTGCTTTGCACAAGTCTTTAACAAAGCTGTACCTGTGTCGAAGATTCCTCTTTGCATCATTCTAAAGCTAGGTCAACACAAGCTGATAAACACACAACATCAAGCCTCCCCATTCTTGATTTTTGATGAAAGAGAATCTGTCCTCAATTGCAGAAGAAATTCACCTCATCTTGCAGTTGCTTGAACTCAGTCATGGCTCGGAAAGAGGCCATGTCGGGATCATTCAAGATTGTACTGAACTTGAGATCATACTGCTTCAGTGCTAGTCTCAAAGCCTTTGAAGCTTCCACACCTTCCTCTCTGTTGTCCCATCCATGTAACCCCAACCCGATCTCAAAACCTGGTTATAGCAGATGCAAATCAAATTCCCCTTGCCACAAGCACAAGAATTTCAAATGAAAGATGCATACATCTCAGATTATCAATAACTCAGATGTAGGAGGGGGAGAAGAGAAGCAAGCAACTCACCATCCAATTCTGCAAAAAACAAGACATGGAGACACATGGGTTGAAATTACCTACGAGCATGGCAGCAGGCCTTATTGTAAAGAGCAGCTTGAGCTTCTTCAGCATTTGGTCTCATCTCAAGAGCAGAATCGAATTGAGCTAAAGCATCTCTCACCTGGTAGCAAAATTCACCACATCCAGCCCAAAGAAGAAAAAAATATGATTAGGGTTTCCTTCCAAAAACAGAACTCCCTCAATTTCAAAGCCTCATCATCATCTCCTCCTCCCTTGTAAAGAACAAAAGAAAGACACCCATTCTCAGGAAGGAGCCAATTGCAATAGCTATTATACCCTGCCTTTGGAAAAGAGAGACAACCCCAAGTTGATAGCATCTTTGGCACTGCTCGGAACCACCGTCTGAGATTCCACCACATTCGGCTCAGCTGCTCTGACACAAACCCCACCTGCTCCCAAATTCCTCCTCCTCCTCCTCTTCCTCCATCTCCATTCATACCCACAGCAGCTAGGCTGCTGCTGGGCTTGCAAAGGAAGGAAAGTGGAACATAATGGCAGCTTGGAAATGGTGAGCATTGGTGATGCTGCTGCTGCTGCAGCAGCAACAGAGGACGAAGATGAGCAAGGACATGAAGATACACATCCTGCAGCAGCACCCATTGCAGGCATCATCATCATCCCAGCAACTTTCAGGGCATAAGATTAAACAACAAACTAGCACATACCCTAAACAGATTCAAGAGAGTCCTGAAGTGATGAACTAAGACAGTAGCACTGAAGAGAAATCCTTCACGTAGCCTACATCAAGTGAAAAATATTTTTTTAAAAATAAAAAAGTTATTATCCACATCAAGAATACAATTTATTCTTTTGGCGAAACAAAAAAGACCAGTGCCAATTGGCCAAAGGCTTTTTTTAGGGAAAAACAAATGCAAAAGCGAAGCATATTTTGAGGAAAGAAACTCACATGTGGCCATGTTTAGACAATGAGCTCCTATAGGTCGCCAGAACTGTGCTACTTTACTGTGTGACCTATAGCCAAATTTGGCCCCATTCCCCTTGTGGCTGATCACCAGTCCACCAACTTGACAAGAAAGAAAAAGAAAAAAAAAAGACAAGGGGTGCTATTTGTACAAAGGATTTTTTTCAGGAAAATGACTCAAAGTTGCCGTAATTTTAGGAATAAACAATTGGAATTGCCACATCTATAAGTTCTTGCATGTCTCTAGTAGATGTATATAGCATGTTGGGTGGATCTCTGAATGTTCAAAGAACCCATCTCAGTTCTGGTTCTGTAAACAATTTCAGAATCAAGAAATCGTCAGTTCCAGTTCTTTGAAAAAGCTTTGAAAAATATTCATAATCAAAGAACCATCACGGGTTCTGGTTATTTCAAAACCCCTAAAGAATCAACAGGTTTCATGCAACAACCAGCAAAGAACCGGTGATTCTTTGACTGGTTCTTTGATTTTCTCATAGTTTTTGAGAACCGCAATTATATACCGAAACTGGGTTTTTGAGAACCAGCAAGTAAGTGCATGTATACTAATTGATAAGCAGCAAGAATCTGTCCAGCATTCTAAGAACCGTCCAACACTGGTATATAGCCAGGTTTCAAAAAAAATTCTACTTTTCGTTCTGATGTGTAGCCAAATTTGGCTAAAAGAGTCCTCCTCTTCATGTGGATGATGGCCAGTCCACCTACTTTCCAAAGTGGAAAAAAAAACCCTGGGTTCCCCTGGTTGTCTCATTGAAGAGGCAAAATAGCCACTTGCTGCAGATTCCGCGGCCATGCTGACTCTGCTTCTAGACACCCCTTCCCTAAGAGGGATTCGCCCATTAGCTACCAGATGGGCGAATCAGAGACCAACAACAAAATTTACTCTCTTAAAGTTAGCTCAAAAAAATTCTTTAGAAATTTATTAGAGTTCACCAATTTAAACCTCAAAACACCCAATTTTTTTTTTAAATAAAATAAAAAATTACCTAAATGATATGAAATCACTTCTACTAGTACTAGCTCCAACTTATAGTAGCTAGAGGTTATTGCATATGATACCTCCTGAATTGAATTAGAAAAAAAAATTCAAGGATTCAAATTTTAAAATAAAATAAGTTTGAAAGAGAGCTTCTTGTTTAGGGTGGTAGAAACAGAACACTGCATGCATCCCAAACATTACAAAGGACTAGTTAAGCCTTTTGTGTATCCAAGATTGTGTGTTTCTAAGGTGCCATTCTGTAACTTTGTTAGTAACGCATGGTGGGTGTCTCATTCCAGAATAGGCAACCACTTGCTGCTTTCAGTTTTAGTAGAGGAGTCAGTTTGATTTGTAAGGTGAGTTGATGAAGAGCGATGTGCGAGAAGTGTGAATTTAGAGTGAGAGAAACTGGTTTTGCTTTCGAAACTGGCCCTGGTAGAACCCAACCAAGATGTGTCTGGTGATGTATAATAAGATACAAAATTATTATACCCACTTTGGCTTTGTAATAGATACTAAGAGGCATTTTAGACAATAGGTAGGGTGTTCTTAGAAAGTGTTATTAGTCCAGGCCAAAAATAGTGGCAGTGAAGTTTAGGAGTAGAATTTCCATGCAACAAATGAGAAGTTGCACCATGGAGTGAAGCGGCCTCCCTTTTTTTCTTGTGGGTGAGGTGGGAGAGGGATAGAGGGTGGGGGTGTGGGTGTCAAAGCAAAGAGTTCCCAAGTTTCTGACATGTTCCCTAAAGAGTTCCCAATAGCACCTCATTTTTATCCCAGATGCTTTCGCAAATGTTGTCCTCCTTTCATCTAGGGTTTCCAGGCCGGTCACCGAACACTTAGTGTCTCAGAGGTCTACGAATTTCTGGAGACTGCTCCTTTGAATTTCATGCCCAAAGAGGAATTGTAGCCCTACTATTTGCGCACCCACAGAAAGTTGAATCGTTGAAAAAGATGAAGAAATGAGTTAGATGTGACCTTCCAAAGTAGGGGGGCTCAGAAGGTGGAAACAAAAAACCACTGCACACTTCAAAGACTATTGCCGAGCACCCAAAAAAGTCTTTGAAAGTCGCTCTATTGCCTTTATGGTTCCAAGATGATTTGTAGATCATAAGGTTGCGCTCTTATAGCACTTCAAATCACTTAAATTAAAGAAGAAATGAGAAAGTTATGATCATTGAAAAATGTGTTTTATAACTTGGAAAAGCTTATTTCTCTTCTTGCTCTTCTATAAGAAATCCTTTGCCTCTGCTGTTCAAAGACGGATTGAAAAGCTCAAGTTAGCGCTCCCGTAATATTTTAAATCACTCAAAATGGAGAAGAATTGAGAAGGATCAGCCAAAGTGTTCGGTGATAGGTTAGTGCTCGGTGATGAGTTGTTGGGCCAAAAGAAGAAACTCTATACTTCAAAATAGAACCTTCTATCCTGGGGAATATCCATAATTTCATTTTTTTGAGTGATGGGCCAATCGTATTCGCTCATTGAAAAAAAAATTGAACTTGGGAGGTTCTTCATCTAATGAGTAGTAGGGTGAATAGGTTAGTCACTGAACACTTAGCAGCTCAGATAGCTGGGATTTAGTGACTGTGCATTTGATGGCTCTGGCCCTGAGAGACTTTTGGTAGGCCATGAGTCTAGCCATCGATAGACTTTTACCAACTCCAAATTGAGTTCCAAATGAAAAAGTTGTGACCTCCCAAAGTGGGCTGGGTGTTTGAGAAAAGAAAATTCACCATAGAACACATTTGAGTCTTATAACAGTGCATAACTAGTCACTCTATACCCTATGCATGTACACAACCCCACCCTAACCATCAAAGCCCTACCTGATTGTAGGAGGTTTTATCTCACTAATGATTTTGGAGCTTCTCTCTCCTTTTCTCTCACTAACACAGTAGGAGCTTCAAAACCTTTCTCTCCTCTTTCATTAGCATTACATGAGCTTTTCATTCCCCTTCTCTCATTGACGTTATCAAAACTTCACAACTTTTCTCTTCCTCTTTTTCATTAGTGTTACAAGAACTTTTTTTTATCTTTCTTTCATTGACATTTCAAGAGTTTGAAAGCTTTTCTCTCCTTTTCTTACAATGACTTTGTAAGAGCTTCACAACTTCTTTTTTCCTCTCTAACATCTAACATAAGAACTTCTTTCTATTTTTTTCTCATTGACATTTCAAGAGCTTGAAAGTTTTTTTCTCCAAGTCTCTCATTGAGGTTACAAGAGCTTTTCATTCCCTTTTTCTCATCGACAATGTAAGAGCTTCACAACTTTTCTTTTCCTTTTTCTCATAACTAGTGTTGCAAGAGATTCTTTCTATCTCTTTCTCATTAACATTTTAAGAGCTTGAGAGCTTCTCATTCCCATTAACAAATTACATGAGTTTCACAACTTTTTTTTTTTTCCTCACAACTAGCACTATATTTTTGCCTTTTTCTCACTATTACTCCAAAAGCTTTAGAGTTTTTCATTCCTTCTTTCTCACTAATGTCATAAGAACTTCACATCTTTCCTCTCCTTTTCTTTCACTAATGTTGAAGGAGTTTTAGATTTTTTCTCTTGTTCTCTTTCATTGATGTAGGAGTTTTCAAAAAAATTCCTCTTTCTTTTTCACTGGTGTTGCAAGAACTTCTCTATCCCTTTTTCTTTGACTAATGCTAAAGGTTGCATTCATAGCACAATCCATAGTCATCCACTCCTGATCTAGGTATGATGTTGTAAACTTCATGAAAACCTCCCCTTGCCAAAATTTGAACACTAAATTGCTTCCCAACTTGAATGCCAGTTTCATTAGAATTCCATATGTGGTTTGGAAGGTAGTTGTGATGGGCATACAAAATTTGCAAGTTTTGATAAAAGTATGGCATGATTGGTTGGTCAATCCTTATGTAACCTTTTTGTAAGACATTTGTTCATCTCTAGATGTCTTTTCTTGAACCAATAACACCAAATGTTTTTTGGAACTCCGTTTTGAAAAGGGGTTGGAGTTTGTCCAAGTTACATTTTTACCCTTCAATTTGAATTGTTGTAGGATGATAAATAGCTCACACTTTTGCATGTTTAATATCCATGCTACAATTGTTTCATCCTTTGGATCTGGTAACAAACCTAGTCGGCCCCTAGTTTTGCCCTAGTTTTGCAATTCAAGTGGTTTGAAAGTGAACTTAATGGTATGTTCCAATGTTTGTTGGCCCTCATCAAAGAGGTACGCCTTTTTTCCATAACATCCATAGCCTCTTCTAATTGTTGATCAGTCCATTTGCCATGAGGTAAAACAATCGATACCCTATTAAGTCTAACGTTGATTGATATGGTTGGCGATGGCATGGGTGTGGCAAGTTGTGGCATGGCTATGGTTTGTGTGCCAAATTGAGGTTCTTTGTTCTCTTCGTCATTTTGTTCAAAGGTTTGCACCCCATTCCATCATTTCCTTGGAACATTGAAATTATTTGGTGGGCAATCCATGAGTGGTCTCGTCCTTTGTCTTGATACATCGTGTAAGCCCGTTACTTGCATTGCTAGAATTTTCAACCCTCAATCCTTCCTAAGCTTGGCCTCCAAGTAATATGGGCCATGCACTTTAGTTCCACTAAAGGTATACCTTTTTATTTTTTGAAATAGAACCAATATATCAGAAAATAAGTTAGATTTTTGTAAGTTTCTATAACATATGATTTTAGTTTTTCATATGAATCAATGAGGTGGTGGAAATCCTCCTAAACTAGATATCATTTATTGTTAATGTGCAAGTTGTGAGAAGGAAAAATGTCCATGTGTAATGCTTAGGAACATAAGGAATTTTCAAGGTTTTGTTCTTGTAAAACTTGATTTGAACTCAATGGCACTTGTAGGAGTTTTGAACTTGACGGCAATTATAAGAATCTAAACTTTACGATAATATAAAAACTTTGAGTATTTTTCCTTCATTTCTTGGTCTACTTTTGCTTTTCAATAGAATGCATCTTTTGTTTAACTTGCCTATCTATTCTAGATTTTTTTTAATTGTAAAATTTGACTTTTGTTTCACTTGTTCATCTATTTCAGATTTTTTTGTTATTACACATGACTTTTGTTTCACTTGTCCATCTATTTCAAAGTTCTATATTGCAAGATCTAACTTCTTTTTCATTTATCCATCTATTTCAAATTTCTTTACTAGAGGCCTCAAAATAATTGCAATAGGGAATAAAAGCTCCAAGAAATTTTGGAAGAAATCTTTTACATTAGGTGGTAAGGTGAACATTCTTAAAAAGCATATTCTTGAAAAATGCAATGTCCATACACAATTTGTTCTTGCTTTGAATTGTTGTTGCCTTGTATATTTTGGAAGGAAATTTTGTTTGATTTGGAGCTAGGTGGGGGGTGTGAGGACATGGTTAATAGTGGTACTAAACTTTTGAGTAGTGTGTACATTAAATTGTGTAAGGAATAATGTTTTTAGGGTTTAAGTACATGTCGTTGTTTGCTTGTGTTTTGGAGTGCTTTAGTATAATTATTTTTCGGTTCACAATGCCATTGTTGTTGGTATATGGCAAACATTGATCATCATCACACATTTCTTTGTGTTTTTTTTTGGTGTTGCTGCTTTTTAATGACGAACCATTCACAAGGTGTATGGTGCACCAAAGTCCCCAATACCAATCTCTTGTTTTTATTTTTATGCAAGTTTGTTTTTGTGTAGTTCTGAACATTTTTCCTTCATAGAATAGTGTACTCACCTCCCAATCACCAATCATTTTATTTTGTTAGATTAAATGACCTTACGACCTTATTACCAGTCAGTTGCTTGCTATTTGAAATGGTGAAAAATACCCATTACCAAACACAACTTTGTGAACATTGATTAAATGTTTCCTAATAGTTTTTTTCCCACTTACCCATTTCCAAACAAAATTATACCTATCCTGGTCAAGTCCTTCGATTTCCCCGAACACAATAATCAATTATTGAACAACGTTTGATAATAACAACTATTTTACACAGTTATCAGTAATAAATTTTTTTACTAGGATGTATGTCTTGTACTGGAAGGCCATTCGAGGACTGGCCTCTGTTCGACTATGAGCCTGCTTTACCCTGCGCACAAGTTTTGTTTTTGGGTCCGATGCACCCGGTGGGCACGGAATTTTCTTTTCCTATGTTCCGGGTATCATAGTGAAATTTAAAAAAGAAAAAGAAAAAAAAAACTATTGCGAGGGTATTTATGCCAGGTAAAGCCCTTTTTGGCGGGGAGGAGGGGAGAGGGGGGGGCAATCCCCAAATAACCAGCCATCGGCCTTCAGCCCTGGGGGGCCACTTATTTTGGGAATGCACCTCTCATGGGGCTTCATACAGGTCATCCTGTCCGAATCTAGCCACCACTCTGGTAAGGGAAGTACTTCTGGGAGACGAGCGCGGTGACTCATGCTTACAGAAATAATAAGTTATCAAACAGACACGAGGACGTTTGAATAAACGACACCTGTAAATTTGTGTAATAACGTACAGAAGAGTGTACATTGTGAATGATTGATATGACTAGCATGTATATATTTAGACATACACGTCGTTGCTACAATTTGGGGAATGTTTTTTTGGGGTCAAATTTTTAATGTAGCCAACTTAGCAATCAACCATAGGAAGATTTAGCCAAACGCACCCAATAAACGAGATAGATACCTATGAAAATTTCAAATAATTAAGCATCTTCCTCTATTTTTGGCTACCTACTTTGAACCAAGTATAGAAATCTGGCGATTTTTTTCTTTACATGTATATGAATTATGGTAGTTGAAAATGCTAACAATCAAACTTCATTTTTGAAAAATTTAAATTTTGATTTCTCTTTTGGGGGAAATTTCACCTTTTGTGCTTTAAGCTAAAGGAAGGCCTGCGCTCAGGCTCCCTTAATTTTGGAGCCTACATCTTGGGCTATTTTGCACTCAAGACTACAACCCTCAAAGAATGGGGGGAGGCTAGTGGAGCCTTCCCCTACACATAAACAAGCCACTTATTGTGTAACGGGTTTTGGCCTTTACAAAAATATGAAATGTTCTAAGAAGTTGGCAAAAACAAGGGCATAGTTCACTCTAACCATTGGGACCAAAATGCATAATAATACTCCAAGAAGTTCCCCAAAAACTAAGTAATAACACTGGGTGAACAGTCCTCAAAATGCAAGATGAAATTAAAAAAAATTCTCCATATAAAAAAAAAAACTACATTCTTGAGAGTGTCTTTTTTTTTTTTTTTTTTTTTTTTTGGCAATTTTGTGATGTAACCAAAGTGCTGATGATCTACAGGAGGACTTAGCCAAATTTGGCTACAGGCTAAATATATAAGTAATTAAAACAAATATCCTTCTATGTTTTGGCTACCTACCTACATAAACCATGTATCAAAATCTGGCAATTTTAGAAAAAAATTGATCGAATTCCAACTATTGAAAAATCTCCAAAAAGCACATGGTTTTAGCACTTTTAAGTTCTTAATATAGCATTTTGGCTATATATATAGCCAGTAAAAAGGGCTGATTATTGATAAGTAATTTCTCCCCTAATAGGCTAGTAGATTACTGAACCAAGCCAATAAGTAAATTTGGAAAAAAGAAATAAATTTATACTCACTGAGAACAAAGGAAGGGATACAAATACCGAGTTTTTGTATTTGTATACAAAACGCGTATACAAAGACGAGTACGATCTGCTCCTCCTGCTTTCCTCCTCCCTCCTGCTCCTCCTCGAAACAAAACCATTGCAGCTGCTGCTGCTTCCTGTGCTAATTGTCTCTTCTTCGCATTCCCAATTGCACTAGCTATCTGTCAACTGCGTGTCTGCAAACCATCTGCTGCCTTCAAGCTCAGGTCCGCATTATCTCTTTGGAGTCTTTGATTTCGGAATTGTATTTATTAGTACAGGAATCTCTGCATTGCCATCCAATGCAGTGGAGAGCGAGCTCAGTATAGAAAGCATAAATTGTCTCCCCTTTCTTGAATCACTGAGTGAAGAAAAGGGATTCCTCGGTTCTCTGTTTTTTTTTTCTTACTCAATATTTGTTTTGTCTGCAATTTCGCTAGCTCAAGGTACACCTTTGTATCTGATGTGAGAAATTTTTGGGGCTGCAGGATTTTAAATGGAGTCCGCGAAGACGATAAAGAGGGCGGAAGGAGGTGGAGAGATCTCGGCCTGGGCTGCACAGAACGATTCAGGCCATCTTGCCCCCTTCAAGATCTCCCGCAGGTGATTGCAAATGGGATTTGAAGGGAGATGATAGATATTATCATGGGTTTCAAGGAAAGATATGGGAAAATTTATATGGATTTCAGATCCACTGTTACCTACCAGAGTTCTTGTTTCTCTGTTTCTCTTCCTAAATTCTCCTTGTTTCCTTTTTGTTTTGGTTGTTTTCCTTCTCTTCATGTGTAAATTCCCCTAATTTCTTCTTGGCTTACTTGGCCATGATCTCCATTGAGCTGAATTGTTGAGTTAGCCGGCATGATCATGCTGAGTCTTCCTACAGTTGCTGCTGGCTGTGTCTTGCGGCAGATGAAACTCTGTACAAATATCAAGGTGATTGTAAGAGCAACTCCACCAGTGTTCAGTATGTTACCCTGCAAATTAAAATTGGATAAAGAAAAGTCAAAACATGCCGGTTTGGCTCAGCAAAATGGAAGGGACACCAAAGCTTAACACCTGGCAGAGAAGAGTGTAATAAATATGGTCTGCCTTTCCCTGTTTCTGATTGGCTGATCATAACGATTGGTCCACGTGGTTTGCTATTAGTAGTCGCTCACCTGTTTGCACTCCTAGGCTAGTTTTAGTTTTATGGGTGGGGTTGGAAAAAAGTAAATAACTAAACTTGGATGTGAGGAAATATTTTTACTGGGTCACATACTGAGCACCGCTGGAGATGCTTTACCAGACTAAAAGTCCAATCACTGAACATGATGTGACTGCAATTGATGATTTGTTCAAGTTCCTCTCCTCAGTAGAACTAGGAGAGTTGTTAACCTGCAAAAGCAGCTATGGCAACCCATTTCCTGGTTCATCTTTGCACTTTGAATATCACACAAGTACTCTGTCTTCGCAGCCTTGGGGACTTGATTGCATATCTTTGTTTGTTTGTTTGTTTTGTTTTGTATGCAGAGCAACTGGACCTCAGGATGTAAGACTCAACATTCTCTACTGTGGAATTTGCCACACGGATTTGCATCAGATTAAGAACCAGCTCCAAGAATCCGTTTACCCCATGATTCCTGGGTAAGTCCGACAATATATGAGCATTGAAGAATCCAAACCCTAGCTTCACAAGAAGCTGGACAATTATCATAGTACTTGTATGCTTACAACCAGGTCCTTCAAGCCTGATTTACCCATGCCTAAAGTTTGATAATTTTACTGAGCTTCCAAGGTGAAATTTGCTAAAGTGCTCTTTGTTTCCAGAGCACATGAAGGTTAAGCTTCAAACATTGATTGGGTACTTTGCAACAAATTTCACCCATTGATGCTGTAAGCAATAAAGATCCATCCTTCTACAACATTGAATAAATCATGATCTATGAATGGTTGGCAATTATTGTGGTGGCAGGCATGAGATAGTTGGGGTGGTCACCGAAGTGGGAGCAGAGGTCGAGGCCTTCAAAGTGGGACAACATGTTGGAGTTGGCTGTATAGTTCACTCATGCCGTACTTGCCACTCATGTCAACTAGGCCTCGAACAATATTGTCCAGAAATGGTGTGGAGCTACAACTCAATCGATGCTGATGGCACTCTCACTGAAGGTGGCTACTCCACTGCTATCGTTTGCAATCAGAGGTACTGAGGTCAAACACCTACTCTGTGATTCTGGAGTTTTCAGACATGTGTCATCCAATTTCAACAAATTAGTCCTAAAAAAATGCAACATTTGTGGATGAAAATGTCTGCATCTATAAATTGGGAATGTCATATCAAACAACCCAAGATTTGACATATTTGGATGTCATTAGGTGATTTGATGTAATAGCAGCATCCCTTTGTCACAACCCACATTACTTTTACATCACAAATTTGGGCTTTTATGCTCTACTTAGGCCAGATTTTAGAGATGTAAAAAAATTCTTGGGTTATTTGGTGATCTCTACAACAAATTGACACAAACTTGGATATGCCTCTTGACTAGAAATTGATGAAACCAAAGGACTTCATCTTGTGGTTGAGCAAAACTGCACAATAGCTGAGTTAAAAATGAATAAGAATGAACACACATGACCCTTTTTGAAGCTTTTCCAACATTGTGGTGTTGGGTTGCTAGTTATGTCTTGAGGGTGCCAGACAATTTGCCATTGGATGCCGCAGCACCATTGTTATGTGCGGGGATAACAGTGTGGAGTCCAATGAAACATTTTAAAATGGTGGGGAAAGGCAAACACTTTGGGTTAGTAGGCTTGGGTGGCCTAGGTCACATGGCAATCCAGTTTGCTCGGGCCTTTGGAATGGAAGTGACAGTATTCAGTAGGTCCCCGGCAAAAGAGAAAGAAGCTCGAGAGGTGTTGGGAGCTCACAATTTCGTCATCAGTACAGATGAAAAACAAATGAAGGTGCAAGATAGTCCATATTTTTATAAGCAGTTCTTAATTTAGAAGTTGATCACAAGCTTTCACTAGTGTGAAGTTTGAACTCTCAAGCTAGAGTAACCTATAACCAAACAGCTGACAACTCTCAGGTTTAAGCTTGAATGGCATATTTGCATGAATGGCATGAATACTTTTGACCTAGGTGACTTTGCTTCATGGTGCCATTTAGACTCAACGTTTTGTGTATGTGACCTTGCAATTTGCAGAGATGTGCAATACTAGGAATTTGGTTTTTGGACTAACTATATCATGGGCATTTTGATGTTATTTTGGGGAGTAGGCTGCAGCAAAAACTATTGACTACATCATCGACACAATATCGGCAAATCATTCACTGGACCCCTATCTTGCTCTTCTCAAAACAAATGGCAATATTGTCCTTGTTGGTCTCCCCAAGAAGTCCTTACAGATTTCAGCAGCATCTCTTGTTTATGGTGAGACTTTGTAATTTAGAACTATGCACCTTTGATCAATACCATGAAAAGGGTAGTTTCTGACCAGATGGTTAAGTTGAAGTCATCATACATTGGGCATCTGCACTAGGTTACAAGAGACAGTTGCAACATAGAATTCTGTTAACTAATTATTGTAGCTACAGTCATTGATTCCCATGAACCTGAAAGTGTTACATGCTGACTGGAGGAAAATGAATTGAATAATAAATTACTGTAATTAAATTACCATAATTACAGTATAATTACATAAAAATGTAATTGACAGTATAAATTAAATTATACTAATAAACTGAACATCATAAATTTCACACATGACTTTTATGATCTTTTGACATGCAGATCAAAAGCCCTTGTGTAATATATTTGCACAGTCTGCTGAAAGTTTCTGGATTTTTAGATCATGTGGTTAGTCTTAGTAACTTAGCATTCTCAATGCGATTTCAGTTTTGTGACTGAACAAAGTGGTCTAATGTTATGAACGCAGGACGACACTTTGTGGGTGGAAGTCTGATTGGAGGCATTGAAGAAACACAGGAAATGCTTGACTTTTGTGGTGAACACAACATCACATGCATGATTGAGAAGGTCCCTATCACATACATCAACACAGCGATGGCCCGCCTTGAGAAGTCAGATGTCCGATATCGGTTTGTTATTGACATTGCAAACAGTTTGAAAGAGGATGCAAATGGTGTCTGAATGAAGGTTGTCTTCTGTAAGACCTGCACATGGAGGTTTGGACCCAAAAATTTGAATGGATAGTGCTTGTGATCTATGCTCCTAGAGGTAAGCTGGAACTCTTAAGGAATTACCTAGTTCTTAAAGGCCCTATAGGTCAAAGCTGTGGGTTTATTAACACAGTGGTTTGAGGATTGTATTGCCCAACTATAAAAGGTGGACATCTTTGTTTCAATAGGATCTTTTATTTCCAGCGATCCAGTAATATGATTCATCTCTTTTAAATGTAAACCTTTCTAGAGAGTAGATGGATGAGGACTCAAAACACACAAAATTGCCCTTATATAGCTCGTTTAATAGGTATGCAAAAAATTGTATGTTTGCCATGGCTTTTAAAAGTTTTTTTGTGTCGCCTTCTTTAAACAATGGTTGCCTGTTGTACAACCTATGTACTTACTATTGGGTGATAGACTGGGCACCAGCCTATTTGACTCCAAACTGTTCCATTCAAAGCTTTACAACTAAAAACTATTTATCTGGGCACTTTGTACCTATGTATAGTACCTTGCTCACACAATCTGTTTGAGTCACATATCCAAGATTTTGAATGCATTTTCACACATTACACTCAAACACTTGCACCACATCATTGTGAAATAACCCTAGTTACATGACCCTAGTTATCTGTAACTTTATTTCTCAAGTATTTAGTATTTACTACATAAGTAACCCTAGTTTTCTGAAGTTATTTGTTGTTGGAACCCAGTTTGATGTGAAAGAGATTTCAGCTTTTTCAGTTTTTGGAGGGCTTATCCCTAAGAAGTGTGTTTGGAGTCTCATCTCTGGGGTTTCATTTGTGTGCATGTTTTTTTGGTTAGTTCCAATAGTGTCGGGCGATGATCTAGTAGACATCATGCACCTCAATCTTCCAATGATGTTACATTCTTCTAGTGATGGAGTCTCAACTCTTGAGTTTCATTTGTGTGCATGTTTTCATGCTAGTTTTGATAGTGTCGGGTGCCGATCTGGTAACGCATGACTTCATACACCTTAGTTTTCCAATGATGTTACATTCTTCTAGTGATCATGCTCTACGATTCTTCTAACTTTTTAACAACCTTCAGTTCTAAAACAGTCATTAATTCTGATTGTTCGGTCCACAGGCTTAATTGTACATCTTTCCATCTAGAGGTTGTAATAATTGCAAACATCAAAGAGGCCATGGACATTTGAAATATATCCATGTCCTCATTTGGTTCTGTGTATGCTGGGTTGTCCATATCATCCTCGAGAGTTACTATGAGGATGCACACATCTTGCTATCTGAAAGTTTTGTTTACAGTAGTCATGAAAAAGGTAGTGATTATGGAAGGGGTTGGCTCTGCACTGATGAGCCGTTGATACTGCACAAAGTGACTCTTTCTCACCATTATCCTAACAACTCACTTCACCGAGCAAGCACGAGCATTTTCTGGCCAATTTTGCATTTGGGATGAAGACCTCTCTATGTATCAGCACACAAAAAAAAGTACTCATTTTAATCATTTGGACTGATTTCAGGTCCCATGGTCATCTTTTATCTGTTCATAGAAGAGCAGAAATCACCAGCCTTTTTCAGCAGAGACGGTCACTAGTGTTTTCTCTTGTAGTGAATTTTTGTTGGTGATAAATAAAAAGCCAGTGGCAACTTGAACAAAAGGGTTTATTTGGGAAAAACATGTCACCATATTTTGAGGAAAAAAAATCTGAAATTGCCAAATTTAGACAAGAAATTCTAGCATGTGGCAAAAATATAATACAATTCCTAAAATTTTCTACATTCCTCTCTGACCTTGTAGTAAGATTTGGCTAAGACCTCTTGTGGATTATCACCAGACCACCTACCTCACAAAATTGAAACCCCATGGTTTGAATGCAAACAAAAGGTCTCAAGCCCACCAGATGAGAGTGCAACACTACAACTCACGAGGATTTGCTCAACAAGAGTTATCTCAAGGGTTCTCCCCAAGGTTAAATTCCTACTGTAATTCTACTATCTCATTGGATTCATGGTTTCTTTCAGGGCCTGAAATAGCACATATCATCACATATTTTCATCTTCCAATTTGAGAACTTTGCCTCGCAACATACATCCAGCCAAGAAGATCAACCATGAAATATCTCTCATAAGAATTGAGAAATCTCCATTCTCATGATTAAGGAAAGGCAAAGCGAGGTTAACACTTCAACCAGCCACAGAGAATTCCAAAGAAAGAAAGACAAAACAGGGAACAAAGGACCAAGAAAACAGAAAAAAAAAAAAAAAACACAAATGCAATATGAACAACAGTGCCAGTCTCACACCTGTTTAGGGACCATCAACAGTAACATGTATGATAGGGACTTCTCTATCATGACATTCCCACTGACTTCATCAGCTCCCTACAGTGGGTAAAGGCCAGCGAGAACACTAACTTCATCAGCCATGCTACTGCTAGCAACAAACAACAACACAAGGAAATAACAAAAAACAGAAAAGCAATCCAGGATAGACAAAATGCATAGAAAAGGACAGCAGGAAAGAACAAAGACCAAGTGGGCTTACAAGAAGCTCCCCACTTACAAAACTTTATACAAAATCATTCGGAATACTCCAAATGTTGAAATTCCAAAAAGGAATTTTTCCTTACTGAGCAATCCTCTAGTCCTCTTAACAGAATCTTTAGAGTAATGCCTTTATTTTTCAGAAGGACAATAAGATTTGCCATGTCAGACCCAACGGGAGACCAAGTATATGCCCAGACACCAACAGAACCTACCAAAAGATACTCATTCTGATCAATAAGCAAGCAAGAGACATCACTTATCCCAGCTTACTATAAATCTCAAGCAGTAACGAATACATATACCAAAGCCAATGCTGAAACTTTTCAGCATTGCATGGAATAGCATCCAATGTTTGAAACATGTCAGAGTGGAATATGTGCACAATTGTTCTGCTGAAACTGGCATCATGTAAGAAAAACAGACAAAATCCATCCTGAGCATCTTTGGATGTTATTAGGCAATGCCTGGAATACAGAGACCATTATGCAGCTTGTAATAGTATGCATTCCACTGGACCAGGACTGATGCCAGTGGCCTAAAGAGTGACAGGCCACATCTGTCGTTCACTCAACTTTAATTGAAGCTCTGATTCCATTTCAACTGCTTTTCCTTTCATCCACGCTCCTCTCCACCACTCAGCAAGCTCCATCTGGGCACATCAAAGGAATCAGATGAGTGACCCAAGAAAAAAATACTAGCTTTTCTCTCTTTCTGTATCAGTTGTTCAATTGGTCGGTAGCAAGGGCTGTCCTTCTGTCCTACTGCTCTTTGAGTGGCTGGTATTACCATAAGCTGACAAATGGTAGTACTTGAAGTGGTTAACAATGATACCTCTGTGAAAGCCTGATTTGAGACATATTGACCATTCACATTGTATTCTGTAGCACCCAAATCCACAGAGATGACCATTGTTTGCTCCACTGCAGATTTCTTAACTGCCCCTGTCAGGTACAAAGCATGGACACTTTTAAGGGTTTAAGGGCTTAGGGTTTAGCATAACATCTTCCCAGAATTTGTTAACATGGATAAGGAGCCCTAAGTGAAGAATAACGAATAGATAACACAATAGGAACATGTGCATCAATAGGATGTTGACTACATTGCATTAAATATCAACATCCATCAATAGCATGTCAATGAACTGTTGATTCAAGGTCTAAAAATATGATGCCACTACACAAGCAGATCCAGTCTGACAAAGAGGATAATGAAAGAAAAAACACATTGAAACCTTGAATTCGTGCCATCCGATAGCCTGTGCCACCAAGTTGAGCTTCCCACCGTCCAAAACGTAATCGCAGAAAAAAACCCTTCACCCGGGTTCCCAAATCTGGAGAGTTCACCCACCTATTTGGAAGAAAGAGAAACTATCAAGAATGGCATGCAAGAGTCAACTTAACAAGACAGCTACCGACCATCCAATTGTTCAGGCTAAATCGAGAGGGAAGACTCCCCAACACACTGAAGCCTACGAATGTCCCATTCAGAATGACATAGGTTAGGAGAATACTCACTTCTGAAGGTCTAACCGAGACAGGCGTATGAGCTCTACAGCTGCCAGCATACCATTAGGAACAGGGGGTAGCTGGTTCCTTAAGCTCAGTTCCTCCAATTTGTAACTATGTATCACACCATCCAATTGAGGCCTTCTCTCAGTTTGAAGATGCACAGCTTCTGTACTTAGAAGGGCTGAACCTCTTCTCTGGCTTTCAGTTTTTCTCTCACACTCCTTCACGGCTGCTCTCATGGCCTACATACATACATATAAAAAAACTATTTAAAACATAGGTCCTAGTTCTATACATCTGTGGTCTTGAATCACATCACAATGACATTCCAATTGAAAATTATATTTGATGGAGCTATACACTGTCGTTGTTTTCACATACTGTCAGATTGAGATCTTCCCAATGTGAATTCTTACATGAAATTGGCAGAGCATGGTGGCGAATTTTCTTCTCATCTCCCAGAAAATAGTAGGATGTTCTCATTACAAATACCAGCTAAACCCTAAACCAAACGCAGTACAGTACAAAACACACGAACACCTACCACTATGTCAAACTCTGCTGTCCTGAGTTTCTGTCATGTATCCAGATGTGATGGTAAAACTCAGACATGATGTAGAATAGCTCTTGAGACCAAGAGCCAATTACAATGCAGTCGACTTTGAAGGGACCTTGACTCTCTGGATTGGAGAGATTATTTTTTCTGTGTATATTCCAATGATTTGCACAATTAGTTAGTATAAGAGCTTTGGGTTTCAAGGAATGTAATGACTACTGTACCTCTTCAGCTTTTGGCTTTCTAATGCTTCTCTGCTCTTTTGATTTGGACTCCCAAGCTAAATTGTTCTTGGATGTAACACATATGGCTCTTTCACCTTCTGGTTGTGGCAAATGCCTGCCACCCAATTAAGCACCTACCGCCAATCAGATTCGAAACTAGAAAGAAAAAAGTTTGCTATCCACAGGGTAGGTTTGTAGTATGAAGTCTTCCCCTGAAGAGATGGTTGGTTGAACACATGGGTTTCCAACCAGGCCACACAATTTATAGTCTGTGAAGAGGGGACTTCTATTCAAGGCTGAAATTATATGTGAACAGTACCTTGCCTGTGCTGATTGGGTAGGTTTCGCCAAGCTTGGCAACTGGACATAAGCCTCCAGCTTTCCTTGATCAAAAGAGGTGCGCAACTTACCACCACTAGAGTTTGAGATTTGATGACCTTTCCCTGAACCTGAGCTTTGAGCCCTGCCATCACTACTACCTCGGTGTCTTGGACAATATCGTGCCCAATGACCCATTTCATTGCAATTATAACACATGACACCTTCTGTATCCTGACTGGTGTAGTCATGGACATCATGGCTCCTATTCACAGTCTTTGTTTGCTCCTCTTCTTCTTCTCTGCAGCTTCCAGTCCAATTAGTCTTGTTCACCCTCCAGAACTCAGCTTTTTCATGTGCCTTAGATGCTGCCTCAATGACAGAAAGATGGCACTCGGCACCCCAGTGCCCAATCCCTAAGCACCGCAGACAGAGGACATCACCACCAACCCACATCTTAACTCCCTCCACTGCCCATTTTTCAAGCTCCCGAAGCTCACAGTCAAGGGTTTCTGAGCAGTTAGCAACACTATGACCTGGAAGCCCACAAAAGCAGCACCGGGGAGCAGCACCTGCCCATTTACCAGAGCAGCTTTGGGACATGTTTTCCCTGTATTTGCCTGTCTCAGTTCGCCAGGTTCTCACTGCACTCATCACAGCTGTGTCATCTAATATTGTGCTCTGCTTGTTTGAAAAATCCACACCGTAGCCATCACCTTCATGCACACTGCTCTGACGAACACTTGAATCTAGAGTTCCCAAAACCAATCCACCAGCTGCTGATAAATTGCACTCCAAATGGGGTCCTGAAGGGTTGCTTGCCATGTTTCTTTGAGCTTTGATTTTGCTGTCAACAGAGGACTCAGCTTGAGAGATAATTGCAGATTCTTGCTTTGTGGAATTGCAAAATTCGGAAAGGATTTGGGATGAGTGATGATGAGGTGTGATGGCTTGCCTACTTGATGATGACCCACAGGCTCCTCCTCCAGGTAGTGGTATCTTACCAATAGCAGGTTGGGCGACCCCTCCTTTGGATAGAAACCTTCACAACACAAGATCACACATTCAAAACCCCATTTCTTCATAGAATTTGTCCCAGAGTTGGAAAAACCCAACAGCACATCACAAGAAACTTTCAGAAGCAACTTCCAAAAAAAAAGCTGATCAATCTTCAAACTTGAAAGCAGAAGGCCTAGATAGATCAAGAATGTAAGCTGAATCATGTCAATTTGTTTGCCTGACCAAATACAAAACCCTAAGTGTCTTCCATTTGCTTCATCCAATTCGAAGCATGTTATTTTGCAAAACTGCATCACTATCAAAGCGTCCCACCACACCTTACCTATGAATCCACGTGTTACGCACTCTCTTGGCACTGTAATATGGTGTGACTCTGGCAGAAATGGTATCCGGTCCTCCTGTTGGAGCATGATTCAGCACATGAGGTGACCTGGCTAAGCCATCTTTTGCAGAGAACTTGGGAGGCTGAGATTCTGGCAGCAAAGATGGACTTGCATTATTAGTATGGATCATGGATTTTGGTTGTAATTGGCCCAAGCAATCAGACTTGGGGGTGGAGTTTCTAGGGTTTGCAGTAGCTACAGAGTTGGACACTAATTTCTTCTGCTCCTCCTTCTCCTGAGTGTACTGCGATGTCCATAATAAAGGAGAGGATGTGGGTGTGTCATTTACTTCCTGCTCCACAGTTCTTCTGATCCTGCTTTGTATATTTCCAGGTACCATTGAAGTCTTATGGGTGTCGTCTCCTTCCTGCTGATGCAATGACCTAAATTGGGTAAGTCTGGAAGAATCAAAGCCCGTAAGCTCAGATGCTGGTGCCAGGACCTTTCTGGCATTCAGATCTGGACGAAAAAACTTCTTGTGAGTTAGAAAAGCTTGGAAAACTTCATCTTCTTTTTTGGACTTGTCTCTGATCTCCACCATTGTGGGTGTTTCCTGTTTTACTACCACTCGATCCAGTTCAAATCCTGAGAACTGCCGCGGCACCCGCCCCTGCTGCACTTGTGGTTGCCCACAAGAGTCTTCCCCGGGCTTTTTCCTCATGTCACGCTTGATTTTCTCACAAACCTCACTGGAGGAGCAATTCTTCCCAGCACCTCCTCGTCCTCCTCCTTCCCTCATGCTAATTGACCACCGCGCAGGAGACTCCACTCGGAAGAAGGGTGGCGAGCCCATAATTATCCCTGCTGCCTTCTTCTCACTATCCGCAAAATCTCGTCCTGTAGTAACACAGCACCCATTCTCAAATTTCTGCCTTTTACCACAACTTCCAGCACAATTCTCCTCTTGTCCATTGTTGTCATTACTACTGTCTCTCTCTCTCTTCACCTTAATCAAGCCACCTGCTCTTGCTCCTACTCCCACTTTTCTTCTTTCTCTCTCCATCTTTCGCCCGCTGAGCCCCCACTCACTAGCGACTGTCCCAATTGAGCAAACTCTTAAGCCAAACCAGGCTACCCGGTTTTTATTCTTCCTTCATGGCTTACTGCTTTTGCTTTCTGACTCATGCCTACTTCACAGGAATTTGGAATGTAAGAAAGAAAGAATTTGGCAGTTTTCATGCACCGTGCACAAGCAAGCAAGCATGCTGCTGCTCGTTTCACGTGGCTCCAGGGGCATGTCAGGGAAAGCGAGCGCGCAAGATTGATGCAGGCGAACATGTGCATGTGCACCATTCCATTCATGGTCATCAGCGCCGTTGTCGACAACGTAAGCACGTATTGCGCCGCGCTCATTCTCAAGGCTCACTTCCAGACGCATGCGCCCAGTTTGGTTTGATTGAACTGCGAGTGCCGCCCGCCCTACGAGGTACGTGAGTGCACTACTACTGCCTGTGACCATTAATTACCCAACGGTTTCTTAGAATGTTTTTTTCCTAGCCAGGATATTTCAAGGGAAGTTGACATTAACCATTGGGAACTAACCCAGTGTTGGCCGGGTATTGATTTTTTGGTGATATACAAGTCGGTTCCAAGTTTTTGAATGGGTAAAATACTTTTAAAGAACCGCCTGCATCTGGGTGTTTAAAACACTTTGTGTTGTTGGGGCGGGGTTGGTTGTGTGTTACATATAATCAGTTTGATACCCGGAGAGAGTGTTGGGTGCGTGAAATCAAAATACCCACCCAGCACTGGAAATTACACCCTGGTCCCCCCAAGGTTGATGTCATACCCTGGGCTTCTTGAGCATACTCTCATGGGTAGAAGAAGTCAATTACCCCCCCAAGGTTTTCATGGCCAAAGCTCACCTAAACTAGGGTTTTCCAAAATATTCCCATGTCTAGAATTCACCTACCCAAAAGTTTTCATAAACATTGCCATGGTTTCTTGGGTGAAGTGAATAGAGTAATGAGGGGTCCTTGTAACAACAATATTGCCTCCTAGGGTTGGTCAATGGTGTAGAGGGTAGAGCAAGTGTTGGCCAGTTATTGAGAGAACACCCGGTTATCACTATAGTTATTAATAACCTAGCTAATAATTATTGAATTTTTTAATCAGGTAAATAAGCTACCCACTTGGTATATGTAGCATGCAAAGAACCAGCAAGACCCTTCCCTTTATAGGCTGGGCATTGAATTTCCAAAATTTAATAGCCTACCTGGATTATTGAAATTTCATTAGGTAAGTTATCAATCCCAAAAACCTAAACTTGTTTATGCCAAAAAATAGAAAAACAAATCAATATAAATATAAAAAGCCCTAAAACTTACCCTACTTAGGTAATATAACTGGCGGTTTTCAAGGTGGGTATTTGAGAATTAACCTTTATTTATTCATGAGGCTCGAAGGATATTACTTTGATAGCTTCACCATGCTAGATCTTGATTGTTTGTAGATCTCATCACTGAACCAACATCTCATACCACAAATTGATTACATCCTAAATTTTGAGACCTTCTCAAATGGAAAGTTGTCAAATTGGTGGTATTCCATTAGTTGGTGGTATAGAACTCTACATTTAGTTCTCCTTTTTTTTCAAGCATATATATATATCTCAGGTCCACTAAAAGATGTTGAACACAATTTCAAAAAAGAAACTCATTTTATTATGAATTGTGCACACCATCTTTAAATCAACTGAAATGGGTTCAATATTTAATAACATTGAAGTATCAAACATGAGCAAACAAATAATCATTCCTACCACATCGCGTTACAATACATGTCAAAGTAATGTGCTTGCACAGTCCTTTCTTTGCTTTGCTGTGATGGCTTGGAAGGTGTTTGGCTTACTTCAACTTGAGTTCCACAATGCCTCTTAATTAAAGTCTAATTGTTCCATCAATCCAAAATTCACCAATTTACAAGTATACTCACATAATATTGTTAAGTTGCAACTTTCAATATCATGATAGAAAATAAAATTAAATCAGTCTATCAAGTGGTGGATGTTACGATTATGTGCAAGCACCCCTTGATAGGCTTAGTTATGTAGGTTAGCCAAACCAAGGCACAACTTTGTTTTTGCAACTAGCACATCTAAAGAAGAGGATGTCCTTTGTCCCAACATGTTCCCCACACATCTTGAGTGCCCATTACATTTGGGGGATTGTGGGGTGGGGGGATCATGTGGTTCTTTAAAAGGTGATTCCTTTAAACTCTTTTTTTTATTAAGCATTCAAATTCCTTGAAATATTGGCTTAGAACGTTTCTTGATATTTCTTGACTAACTCATTTTCATTAGTCTAATGCACCTGTTTTAGAATTATTTCATACCTCAAAATACTTGTTAATGACAATTTTTTATTTTAAATATAATAAACAAAGAAAACAAAATCCCTTTGCCATAATGTATCCATATCCAATATTGCATTGCTCTCTACATTTCATTAAAACATTTTTTTGTAACAAAAGAGTCACTAAGTTTTTTCACCATGGCTTAATGCACAACAAAACCTACCATTTGCTGTTGATTGGTAAAGAGTTTGATTGGTCCACATGGGTTGTTATTAGTAGTCTCCCACCTATTTGCGTCCTGGTTTTAATTTTATGGCTGGGTTTGAAAAAACAAGTAAATAATTAACTTGGATGCAAAAAACATTTTTGCAAGGTCACATGCTGAACACCATTGGAGATCCTCTTAAGTCTAATCTATGGTACACTTGTAACTTACAAAAGTATTGATGAATGATGGATGGAGTAACTGAAATCACCCTTACTTTTGGTGGGTCACTTTTCTGTTTTGGAGGATGTGGATGTGAGCAAGGGAAAATGTTTCGTTTTCTAGGCATGGTTAGTTTGTTGTGTTTATGTTTTGTACGTTTTTAAACAATGATGGTGTTGTTATTAAATTATGTGGTAATGATTGTTCAACTGGCGAATCTCAACATGTTGTTGTTAAATTACATAGTAATGCTTGTTGATCTAGCAAATCTCAACATGTAATATGTGTTGTTGATTCATATTTGTTGTGTAGTTTTTCTTTTGATGGAGGAAAAAAAAAAAACATTAAGGATTGGTTAGGCAAATTCTAATAAGGTGAGTGATGTGATGAAGAAAGACTATTTAAGGAAGTGTTTTTGAATTTCCACAGGTGGGGTTTTACCAAGATAAAGAGGAAAGGTAAATATTCTAGAGCTCATGGCATATGTTTAGAGAAATGTGATGACTATAGTATAAGGTTTTGGTTTAAAGGTTGTAAATCTTTCCAAAATTTTCCTTTGTGTCGGGAAATGTTAGCTCAAGAGATCAAAGACTTGCTATAAAATTATTAAGTTAGTGGTTATGTTTTGGAAGTGATGAAGATCATTAAGGGATTTGGAAAAGTTGATATGTGATGTCATTCTCATGCTCAAGTTTAGTATACTTGAAAAATTCTGTGCAATTTTATGGTCATAGTGGGATAGTTGTTGAAGGAAGTGACTACCTATTTGCATATAGGAGTTTTGAATGAATTTATATTTCTCTTCGGATATCTTGGATGTGCTGTTGAAATAATTTTTGCAAAACTGTGGGAATGTAGCTTGTCGGGAACCTCAGAAAAATTCTTTCTCACTTGTCAAAGCTTATGGGTTGATGTTGAAAATCAGAAGGGTTATATTGTAGAATATGGGATTTGAACTTGATGGCAATGATGGGAGATGTGATTAGAGGGTTTGGGTTAGTTTAGTGTGTTTGCACAAGTTTGCCACTAATATTTGTGGCAAGCTCCTATCACTAAATAAAAGTCTAATCCAAGCTTTCTTTCTTTACAGTGTAAAGTTAAGCAATTTGTGTATTTTGCCTAGCTTCCTTTTTAGGTTACACATTATATTCTCACTCTCAATTGATTATATTTTCTTGTCACTTACAGCATCCACCACAACATACAAAGCCCCATCTATTCCAACATCGATTTGAAAATTAAACATATGAGCAACTGGTTAAATGTTGTAAAATCACGTAATCACATTCAAAGTCATAATTGCAATTAACTTGAACATCAAATTTATAGTGAGTTTATCAGGTTGAGATCTCTTGAACCATGGCTCCCCTTGTGGAGCATTTGGTATTGTTGGAAACCTCTTGATGAGTAGGGATGCATGGAGGTGGTTTCCTAATGTTCAGACCTATGGTGCAGGAGTTATTGAATATTGAATACTTTTGTTGAAGAAAATTTAACAAAATGAAAACTGAAAATTTTAGGGAAATTGGGCCGCTCTTTTGTTGGATTTAAGCCCTTGATGAGTGGGTTTCTTGGAGGTGATTTTGTTATTTTAAGACCTAAGGGTGTGAGAGATTGAATTTTGAGTAATTTTTAGTATTGAGAATTCAACTAATTTATTACACTTGGGCCATGGCAATATGTGGTAGGTAAAGCTTAAGACTATGGGCTTTACTAGAGTAATGGCTTGTACAAGGTGGGCCTAAGTGCATGCCCAGTTTTGGTTAAGCTCAAAGTGGAAGGGTTTTATTGGATGTAAAGACCCAATGATGATATGATTTTGTTTTTTATTTTCCCATGATATCCAAAGGATACCCATTGCGTATCATGGGGAAAAAATGAAAAATTATAAGCAAGTATTTCAAAATGCGAAATGCCTAAAGGAATGAACATTATATTTTTTGAAACACTTCCTGTTTGGGGAGGAAAAATTATGAGCTATTAAGTGCCTTCCAACTACACTACAAAAATCCTACCAGGTTTTCCAACAAAAATAGTCAAATTAGTCAAATTTACATAGGAAAACAAAAAAAATCCAGAATTTTCCCAATTTTTTGTCAAAGAACTGACAAAATCTCTCCCAAATAAACCAAAACAAAACAATTTGTTACCCATGGTTGATTCACATCACTACAATATTTGCCACCCTTGAACCACATCACAAGTGGAACTGCCAGAATCAAAAGTGTAAGCAATAAATGACCATGACCATCTAAGCTTTTGATGAGCTTAGCTTATCTTTCAATCTCAAATTCCAAAGCTTTGGAAAGAACTGAGCTTTGCATTGACCTGTAAGCTTCTTCCAGTTGCATCTGTGGGTCCAATTCATTATTGTGGCTGCTTTCTTGTTGAAAGTTATGGAAAAAGCTTGCAAAACCCAAGTGCCCCAGGAATCCAAGGAAAATTGTACTTGGGGATGTTTTCACAGGAAAGTAGTTAATCTAACAAGGAGATCACAATCATCTTCCCCATTTTCCTGTCATCAGAAATTTCCAATCTAGTAGTTTTTTGGTGAGCTCTGGATCCAGAAAAGAAACCTTCATAGTTTTAACTGCAAAAGAGAGAACATGAAAATCAACATTATCACCACTTCCTATGAAGATTATAGATGTTCAATTTTCAGTTGAAAGCTATGCTCATCTTGTACAATCACTGATTCAGTACCAGTACAATCATCATCAATGTTGGGTCTAAAAACAGTCTCAGCTAGCAAGAAACAGAGAACATAGGATATAGATCAAGTCTTTTTGTCCAAAATCTGAAGGCAAGTTCAAAAAAGACTAAATTTTGCTATACGATTTAGGTATAAGATAATCATCCAAACATTGAGCAAGAAGTAGTGTATTAATTGAATTGATCCATTTGATCACAACCCATCCAAATGACCATTCCAAACTACACAAGTAGGGAAGAATCAGACCGCAAATGACCATCTTAGGATTTGCAATGGACTTCAATGTTCATCATACTAAACCCTAAATTGTAGATCTCCACCCAACAAAGATGATGCAAGTAGCTATTGCATCATTGGCTGGGCCAATATCCAATGCATTGAGTGATCTAAAGTTACTGCCCAACATATGGGTGAGTGCTGCAGCATTATTAAGCTTCTTAAGAAAAGAATCTTCAATATATCAAGTGTACCAATTGTTCCAAGGAAATGAATGCCTGCAATCGTTTCTGAATGAGCTCAATGGGCAAGCTCAGACACTTTTACAGTAAAATGAATATATGGTCAGTTCTACAGTGGTGTCCAGAAATCTCTGAAACATTCCCTTCTTGGAAGAGGCAGTTGTCAGTTTTCAGTAGCTTGTAATAAAGATGTGAAAAACTGCAGGTCATCCCAAGCTCCATGCATCTCACAAGGAACTTGTTGATCCCCCACTCATGTTGTAACCGATCTTTTGCATTGTAGTTTGAGAATTTTGTTGAAGCAGATTCAAGGTCTCAAAGACATGAAGAGTGGTGAAAACGAGCTCTAAAATGAATCCAATGTCACGCGAATTGTGAAATCTAGACTACTAGGGTTTGGAACAATCTGATATTCCTTGACATTTTCCCTGACTAGTTTAGAGTTAGGACTAAGACTTGGGTTTGGGCTTCACGGGCTTGGTCACCTTCTTGCCGGTAGATGTACTGATCAGCTGCGGGAAGAAGTCGATGGTAGTTTGAGGTAACCACAACGCTCCTGAAATGAAGTTGTCGACTGTGTATTGAGTAGCAACTTTAGAACTGGTGATCCGCGTGGACCAGCTGACGCGCTGCCCAGTTGCAGCTCCGGGGCCGGTGTTTTTATACTCTCCGTAGAACAAAGTACTGAGAGCGAAAGATCCATTCCACGGAAGCCAGCCTGCAGGGTTGATCACACTGCTCATGGAGTTTTGCAGATAGACAGTTCGAGAATAGAGTTTCCAAGGTCTGCCGAGGTAGGAGGCCACGAATTGTCCTTTAGATTGAGCTGCTTTCAGTTCAGGAGCAGCATCGATGGTGCAGTTTTGGAAGGAGAAACCCGTATTCTGTGCTTGGATAGTTCGTCCCTGAGCTGTGAATGTGTTTTGTTGACCCGGAATCGGAGCTCGGGCCAAAAGGGTGCACGTCTGAAATACCGCCGCTGCATTGCCGAATATGAAATCCACAGTGCCGTAGATTGTACAGCTTTTGTAGAATTGTCGTTGCGACAGTGCGTACAACGTGTCTTGATATCCCTCCAGACTGCATCTCCAGACTGCTGTTTGATCGCCCGCCACCTTCAGAGCTACTGCTTGGAAGTTCTTGGCTCCTGCTGTGTTGCGTATCGTCATGTCTCGTATGATCACATTTGCTGCTAATGAAGCTGTACAACACAAAGACAATATAACACATTGTGTACTCAGCGTGTGTGGAGGGAAAAAAGGCAAGCAACTGCATCGCGTCGATTTCTAGAACTTGGTCAGACAAATCTTGTGCAAAAACCTTTGGAGTCTAGTGCGACTTACAAAAGGGAGAGACAAAGAGAGAGAAGAAACAAAGTGTTCAAGGGAGGAAGGCGGCGCTTGCTTACAGACGGTAGCGCTCAAATACGTGGTGACGTTGGAGCCGCCTACACTCAAGTTCCCCGTGATGATGGTCTGCCCGGCGCCGTCACCCATGAGCATGAGGTTCGTTGCCGTGGAGGGAATTGTGACGATCTCGTTGTACAATCCTGCCTTCACGCGGATGGTCCATCTACTGGCGCTATTCTGAGGAGCAGCGTTGATAGCTGCCTGGACCGTGCGGTACTGCCCGCTACCATCCTTGGCAACCACGGCGTTGACGAGTGTCAAGTTGGTTGTAGAAGACGATTTTAGAATGCGCCGATCTTCTCTTCCCATCCACTCGGGAAAACCATCCTGATCCAGACCATAAACGAGCGAGTCGTCTTTTTCTTTACGGTTTGCACTAGTACTTCCCGGGATATGAGATTCAAGTAACCGCCTGTTGTTGCCCTTAACTGCAGCTTGATCGACAGGGTCCTGGAAACCACCAGTAGAAAAGGTGGTCGCCAATGCCGCGACTACAGAGACCGCATCGGCCAGAACCGACGTAACCCCTTGCGCTTCACTCAGCAACGAATCTTTGGTCGCGGACCCGTAAACGCGTTCGTAACTGTCGAGGCAAGTGGTGTGGAACGTCAGAGCAGCGCTCACCCAAGTGAGGGAGTCCGTGATTTGTTGCTCAAACGTGCTCGGGTCGAGGTTTGAAAGCGGATGCAACGAAGCCTGGAGCAGGTTCTGCGAGCCCTGCAACACCAACAGACACGAGCTCAACGCGGACTGCTCCAAACTACTGTGGCCGGCATTACTCCCTTGAACTCGCGCCTGCCGCAGTCGCATTCCCGAAGCAAATCCGTAGAAATTATTCACCGAGCTCAGCGCACTGTTCACAGCAGTTCCAGCTTGCGAATTCGAACTAGTGTCCGGATGCAGCTGGGCTAGCGATCTACGTCCACCCGAGTAGTACCCGTCCCCAATAGTATCAATATCACTAGTAGCTGCACTTGTGAGAGGTATCACACTAGCAGCTCGGGCGACACAAAGCGAAGTCACTGTCACAAGCATGAATCTTCCAGCAAGCTGCGAACCTGCACCAAACATGGTGGAAAGACTAGGTGTAATTCCTCGATGCACCTTCCTCATTGAGTTCTTCCACAAGGTACAGATCACAGCTAAAGTCCTAGTACTTATTATAAAGCTGTACGAAAACTTAGAGCTACAATTGCAAAACTGAGCAGCTGGTACTCACTCCAAGTCGTGGATCATCAAACGGGTTGCAAAGCGGGCTGGGACAAGATCTACTAGCCTAATGAACTACAACAACTGACAATCTAGAGGTGAGAGCGTTTAGAAGCGCAGTAAGTACTCGTCGCCCCTGGGCACAAAAGTGACGATGAAAATTGGGTCAAGTGTTGTTCCTCTTATATTGCATGTTATGTGCATCAATTATGATCTTCTTCAAGGTCAACGCACCCCCTGCAGATGCGCGGAAGTTGGAAGCAGCATTTATATCTATAACTGTGAATGCTGGCAGCTAAGTAGCTACCAAATGGCGCGAGCAGCAAGCCGGCCGGCCGGCCGGCCAGCGAGCGAGTTGTACTGGTTGCGGAATGTGATTATACCTTTTGGACCCGAAACCCAATGCCCATGACCAGCTGCAGCTCCTGAGCAATTCCTATTGCAGATGATGAGGAGGAAATTGCATTCTAAAGTCGCGGTTTTTGAGACCTACACACGGCGGCCCTGCAGACTTCCAGATTGATTGCTGCTGCAGCAGCTGCTGTTGCGCCGATCGATGACTTTGAGAGGGACAAACAGAGAAAGAGACAGGGTCATTGATGAGAGATCCTTTGCAACCAGTGTTTTTGTTTTTTTCATTTTTGGGTATCGAAATTTAGGCAAAATTTCACCCAAAAAAAAGCAAAATTTGGCGAACTTACACTTGAAAAAATAAATTCCCTAGTTTCTTTGTCAAAAAATGGCGAAATTTCGCCAGGAAATAATAACACTGGTACTACGCAGCAGAGGGCACCTCATGACCATGAAGGTCGCCAAGCTGGTTTTCTAAAAACAAATTACAAGCCCCCCTATGCTGGGGATCCTCGCCATTGAACCTAGTTGAGGAATTTGGAAAAAAAAAAACCCCATGATTGCAACTCTTTGTTTCACAACCTTGTTTTGAACATGAAATCTTGAAGAAAAAAGACATGCAATACAAAAATCACAAACAAGCTTAAGCTTCCCTCAAGAAATGAAAAAGAAGTTTGTAGTTTCTTCAAAAAGCAAAAAAAATCATTAAACCCTAAAACTGCAATCGGATTTTTTTTTTAAATTCTTGGATTGGTAGTACCATTTCTCAAATGAGTTTGGAATCAAACCCTAGAAGATCCAATTTCAATTATCTGCAATGCCATAACTTGGGGGTGGGTCTGATCCAGTTCCCTAACCAGCCCACCCCCCCACTTTAGAAACTTGATGAAACATTGTGAAAAGCTTGTAAGGTCGTCAAAATTGTAATATCAATACTAATAACAAGCATTCATCACTTAGCTTTGATGTTTTTAAAATATTTATATGATACTTTGATCTTCACATTATGGAAGTTCATTTTGAAAACCATGCAACAAGTCTTGTCTCACATCCAACTTTTTCTCTGCTACTCTTTTGTCATATTCACTAGAAAGACGATAAAATTCAAAGCTAAAGTAGGCACCTGACTTGGTTTATATGAAGCGTTTAAAATATTGCAGCGGTGCAATCCAAGGTCATGCAATGTGGAGGATCAACCTCTAAAGCATTCTTGAATCACACACAGAGTGAGTGGGGTGGACAATACCCAAAAAAAATTCTGACACTTCCTTCTGGAATTTGCAATACTTTTTGCTCACTTATTTTGCCAATTTGACATTTCTGTTTGCCAAGTCCACTTTGCCAAAATGCTAAGTTGACATTCATTTTAAAAACCCACTTTGCCAAGTTGACTTTGGTAAGAAGCTGTGAAGTCCACAATGCCAACTTGTTAAGTTGACTTCATCTTGAGGACTACCCAAATGCTCTCTTCAAACTGCCCAAATCTTTTAAAATTTATTATAAGCTTGCCAATGCCTTAAGTTTATTACAAAGCTGCTAATCTCTAGAGTTTTTCTCAATCGTGTTTTGAGAACAATTTTTTAGAAACACTGTTGCAAAAAAGGTTTAGAGCCTAGCTTGAACTCTATTCTCAAAGATTCGAAGAACCATTACTCAAACACATCAACTCTCCTCTCGCCCCAGCCTCTCACCCTCCCCCTTTCCAAAAAGGAAAAGCATAAGCAGAATAAGCAATATTACTAGGTAAACAAAATAGGTACGTTTGAACCCTTCATTAGGTAGCCTTTCAATATTGGGTCATAAATTCTTTATCAGGTTCACATCTTTTTCTGTCATTAGGCATACTTACAGAATTAATCATGTCCATTAACCAAAAGATCCAAACTCCACTGGAGTTCACATTCAAGCACAAAAGTGGCATCTATGGGATGAATCAACATTTGTTTAATGCTTGCAAAGTGACACAATTTCCATTTCCATGCATTTATCATTGAGCTAGGAAAAGACCATGAAAAAAATATTGAATTGACAAATGTGACAATTGGTGATCTTCACATCACAATTTGAATATATAATTGACACATAATATTATGTCATTAAATGACCATTAATTTTGGTGTAATTCACATTGGTTTTGTGACTAAACTTGTGCCTATTGCAGGTGTCTACAACCATGGGTAACATCGATGGTGAAAATTCTAAGAAATCACAATTGTTTCAATTATATCCTAACACATAATTACAAGAAAAAGGCACCAATGAAAGCAAAAAGGATGATGAGCGATTGAATTTATTAGAATACAAAAATGAACATTTTGAGTGCACCTTTCGTGAGGATTTGGATTCATAGATATACACTAGAAAGCAATTTAGGCCACTCACAAATTTGTGGTTAAGGTCTTAGAAGTTGAATACTTCATAATTTTGTAATTAGGTGCAACCAACCCAATCATGATCAAGCTAGCCGAGTGGCATAGTGTGAGGTGACAATCCCCCAAGTGAACACAACATGCCTTTGTTCATAGTCCATGTGTGAGATCAAATCATAATGAAAAGGCCACTAACCATGAAGATGATGACATTGTTGGTCTAGGATCAATCAACCAAATAGGCAAAAAGGCATTGATGCCTTTTGACAATCACATGGGGGATTGAAGGAAACTAGTTTGAGAGGTGTGAAAAGCCCTAAGGATCCTGCACATTGACCAAGCTAGCAAAAGACAAGATGTTTGAAAAAAAATTGCAATTGGATAAACACAAACTTGAATCTAATGATTTAAGGAATCAAATTTGGCTCCAAATCCAAGTTACTTCCCAAATGTTTGGTGTGTTTGTCACATCACTAAAAAATCACTTGTATGGAATTACACAATCTAGAAAAAACAGCAAGCTAGGAGTGTTGCAAAAAAAGGAAGAGGGGGTGCTTATGTTGTATGTGATAATGATGTAGGTAATTGAACATTAGGTTATGCTCAAGATATTAAAACTAAAAGTTGTTGAGATTACACAAGAGAGGCAAACACGTTTCAAGAATGGTATTCTATAATGGGGGTGGCCAAGATGGTTCAAAAAGCATAATTTTGACCTAATGCATATGAAATTGCAAGGAATCAAATGTTTAAGTTGGCTAAAATGGTGGGTTGTTTGTTCTAGTTAAAACTAGCTATGAATATGTGCATTCCAAAACATCAAAAAGGAGTGGTTGTCCATCTTGTTTTACATCAATGCAACAAATGAATGTTTGCCAACATTCTACTTTTTCAAAGGTAAGCATTTTAAGAAACTTCATATCTAGATGTGAAACTAGTGCTACAATGGCAATCCAACTAAGAGATTGGATGATGACCATTTTATTGACAAGTGAATTTGGCACTTCATAACCTTTATTCAAGCATGTGGATGTAATTTCTTTACAATTCAATATCATTTATTTATTTTAGAAGGCCACAACTCTCATGTTACATTAGAGGTTGTGCACAAAAAAGGTGGGTGGGTTGGATTTAATTACATTGCCATCATATACAAGCCATGCCCTATTTAGTTGTTTTTATGTTGCTTGTTTTAAACCATTCAAAATTGCCTTTAAGGCTTATAGAGCTATTTGAATTTTGGTTAACAAAAGTAAAAAGGTTGGGAAAGAAGATGTAGTTCAATGGGTGTTTCTTTTTATCAAAAATGCATTGATTTCGCTAAATATCGACAAGGCCTTCAAGACCACTAAGATATGGCCACTTAAACCAACAACAATGAAATGCAAGATGCAACCTAATGAACAACTCATGGAAATAAAAGCATATGAACCTATTGATGAAGCTTTCAATTTTAAAATGAAGAGGTTCTAAGCAAGTGCACAATAGCATTAAACCCACTACTTGCCATTGAGATTGATGGGTAGTGTGTACATATGCAAACTGGTACCACTTGCAAGTTAGTGTGACTAATCGAAAAGTTTGCAAACTATCATGGGTCAATGTGATGAACTAAAAGTTCACAAACTAGGGGGCAAACACTAGCAACTTTGACACATATAGATCTTAAGAGTCATGTTGCAATGGGTTTTAATGATCCAATTGTGAAGGTCAAATGAAAGGGCTTTGAAGAATTTTTTTAAAGATGAAACATGCTTTAACAAGATGTTACATGCCACAATCAAAACTTATATAGTAGTATATACCTTTACTACTAAATGCCTATTGAACCCCATTTTGTGGAATTATTTCTATAATTTGCAAGTTCAACATAAAACAAACAATTGTAAGATGAAAAGCTTAACGTTAAAAAGGTTTAGATGTTTCACAAATTTCTTTGATTGAACCAACACAAGTCCATGAAGGTTGATAGGTTGATTGGTCCTATTAGACCAATCAGAAGACACATGGACCCATCAAACCTTGTTGGTCCATTAGTTCCTTGTTGAAACCTTTAAAGTAATCTTCAACATTCATGAAGGGTTAACAAACTAATAAGGTTTAATTAAATGTTGTTACAATGGTTAATCAAGGTTTAAATGTTAGTCAAATTATGTGTAAAGAGGGATTAATTTAACTACAAATGTTAACACATTTTGAACATATGCACATTTTGCATGATGGTGTGTTCATGCACTAAATAAGTTTTGTCACATTTAAGGTCATGCATTAATAATTTTGGACAACATGTCTTTCAAGTGTGTGCACATGTTGTGTTCAACAAAAATAAATTGTTAGTTTAAAAATTGAATTTGAATCCAACTAGGTAGGCCCAAGTTATAAGTAACAACCCATGTCATTATGTATATATGGGTTGTTTAACTACCCATTATAAATGTATATTTGTCCAAACTTTGAAAATATGTAGTTAATTTTAAGATGATGTAAAAATGAATGTTCCATTTCAATCTTGAAGCATTTTCATTTACTAATGTAATGAAAAAAACTTCATCCAAAACCCCCCACGAGTTTTGTCTAATGCATCCAAAATGTCCATTTAAGGTTTGGTTACCTTATGCATTTTCCACAAAATTTCAAGAGCTAAATGTGACCTTTGCAAGACATTTCATATGTTACCAACGCCATGTTGGATGAAAATTTCAAATAGGTGATCTTAATGGTTGAATGGTTTATGTAGTGAAATTTGAACATGATGTTCCAAATTGTAGAGGTCTTGAAGCACATGGATGTACACTAAATTATAGTTTCCTATGTTATTGCCTTTCCATCAATGATGTGTCAAGTGCATCTAAAACATAGTTGAACATTTATTTAATGTGTTAATGTTAAATTTTTTGAATATCATTAAAATTGTGAAAAGATAAATTTTTTTTAAAAACTGCAAAAATAAAATGGCAATAATGTACAATGTCACAAGAACATTATGCTAAATTAATATTTTGAAGCATGAAATCACAACTAGTTTTAAAACCTTGATCAATGAAATTTTAAAAGATATTTAAAAATTTCTTTAAAATTGATTATAACATACGGTTAAATTTATTGTTGTCAATTAAAAGCTTGAAAACATTAACTCAATGTGTGGCTACTCAAAAAACATGAATATGGTTCATTAAAAGGTGTTATATTACTTCAATTTCATCATGTATGCTAATTGAAACAAGTTAACATCATCAATGAATGACATTAAAACTTCAAAACATTGAAATACTTTTAAAAATAAAACATTGAAATAATACTACATTGAATCCCAACCATTTACAAAAATTGAACTTTAAATTTTATATTGGATCATGGGTATACTTAGTGGGACCCAACATCATGGAAATTTCATAGATTGAATCACATCATCATAATTTTCATTATAATGGAATCTAGGGGAACATTAGTAAAAAAAAGTAAAAATTACATGAATAAAAATATAGGGTGCAATATATTGGTTGTTGGATAAATATTATAAATTAATTAGTTTTTAAAAAGGTACATTTTATTCAAATAATCAATTTGATTATAATATAAGGTATGTAATAATCTGAAATGATAGATTATAATTGATATAGGGTGGCTTTAATATGTATATATATATAAATTAGATAATAATAAGGTGATAAAAAATGGGTTGGACAATTATTTAATACCCCTTAAACTTGATTGTTTGATAGACATAGATCCCAGACTTTACACTAAAGTGTCTTCCCCACCCCCAAATGGAATGCATTTTTTTTATAAACTATTCACTGGCATGGTTTGTTGATAAAGAATGTGGTTTTGATTTAAATGTGTCACCACCTTCTCTTTGAACCTCTTACAATACCATACATTGTTTTGCACAAGATAATATTTAGACCTACCCTAATAGACATCCAACCAAAAGCTTCATTTGCAAACTCATGTGTAAAAGGGGGTTGCTTATGTAGATCTACACATCAAACTATTGGAATAACAAACATTACAATCATCTAAATCTACATAATAATAACACAACCAAATGATGTATCTATAACATCTACCTTGAAGCATGAATTGATGTTGAAATTTTGATGAATATTTGTTGTTTCCATCTTAATATTTGTTGGTTAATGCAATGAAATCTTCAAGTTTTTTGTCTCAATGGTTCCAATGAAATGTATGTAATGATAGTATGATCATTGTTTTGAAATTGCATTGGACAGCATCTCCATATTTTGACCCTTAACATATGGCCCAAATGGGTTGATTCCCTATTAAAGGAGCCAAAGATTGTGTTTGATCCTCAATTTTGCAAAAGGCTGACTTAAAAATCATTGTATAAGTTCTAAATATTGAAATCTAACTTGGTTGTTGCATAATGTTCTAAAATTGATGAGTTTATATACAAAAACATTTTGTGCAATTTTCAATTTTTTTAATGATCGCAAAGTGAGTAGGAAAGAGATGTTGACTTTGTTTTTAAAATTTTCAAACATATTTATTCTAATGTGAAACTAAACCTTTCATTTTCAAAAATGCATAAAAGCCCATATATTGATAATTATTAGGGTCTAGAATTGAAAAAAAAGTTAACTTATGTTTTTTTATATGGTTTATCATACCCTATTTTGATAATTACATGGATAATTATCAGATTATGTTTTTAATGCAAATTTTGGTATTATATAGAAACTATATCAATAAAAACACTTGTATGTTTTTTCAGCATCAATTCGCCTAAACATGAAAATATACTAATGCCAAATTAATGTTGTTACAAAGGTTAATCTTGAACAACATTTAAGATTAAAAGACTATTCATCAAACATACAATGATAAATATATTATATTCTATTATATTAGATTTTAAAAAAAAATTGGGAGAAATTATTTTATATGTGAAACTTACATGAGTTCATTGTAAAAACAAAACACTTTGGCTTGAATTGGGTGCTCCTTATAGCAAGACAAGACCTGGGAACACTATATTTTTCACTTTTAGACAATTGATGACTAGTTTATAACCTAGTCTCAAAGGCGCAATAATGAACAAAACTCTTGTCTATTCAATCATTGTGAAACAATGGCAATAGAATTGACTTCATTGTTTAAACCTTAAACATTGGACATGTGATAATTGGTTAGTAATTGAATCTAATTGGAAGCTCAAATTATGTCACACTTGATTTGGGACATGTGACGATTCCTTATTTGCCAAATATGACCTTGACACATGGCAATTATTTGTTTGCCAAATACAGATCCATGCATTAGATCCATGATATTACATAGGCATGATGAGCTTTGGTTTTCTTTTTTTCTTTTTTCTTTTTTTTTCCCCAGATCTTTGCTATTGCGCATTGATGGCAACAACTTTTCAGAAATCATTCTAAAAAATAACAAACAATTGGAATGAGGTGACTAACTAGCGTTTAAAATGTGTCTAGACATGGCAAAGACTCTATTTCATTCATTTTTGCCACTGATGTGAAAATTCACCACAGAAGAAGAAGGGAAAAAAAACAATAATGATGATGACAAGGTCATGGGAAATCCTATACATGAGGGCAAGACCATAAGGAATGTGAATAAGAAGTCACGCCATGTTGAAAGAGATGTAAAGATTGCATATTCAAAACTATTGTTGGGCATTAGAATCATAGGAAGAAGGGTTGTAAAGTAAGAACTTTGTGTAATGACATGAAGATAGAACTATGGCGCTCCTTCAGAAATTGTCCCACTGGCCTGCAAAAGCTCTCACTAATTTTTGTAGAATTGTCAACTATGAGTACATTAAGGTTGTCATTCTTCCAGACGACTTGGAGTAAAGTTGTTTCCCAATTTGAGAAAATGATACATGTTGGCAGCTTATTTGACTTGGCATCAGATTTGTTTTTGATTTCACAAAAGTAGTGAATTTTTGCTGATGGAACAGATTTTACACAGAAGAAAGCATGTTCTTCCAAGTTTTTCTCAATTGTCCTTCATACAATAAAGTTATCCGTAATGTCGCGCTCCCTTTCACTCACTATCGCTTCTGCTTTCACCCCTTATCCCCTCTTTCAGTGGTAGCCGCAAAGTAGTTTTAAAAATTAATTCTCAAGTATGAAATGCTGAAACTCAGCATCTAATGCACAGGGTTCGAGATTAATTATAGTAGTTGTGCAGGTCGGGGCAGTGAAAGTATCTGTAGGAGCACTGGAGGCGCTCAGGGAAAAGGAAAGAGGGGATGAAACTCAGTTTACCATCAAAATGGGTGGAAAAACTAGTTTGGGTTCCAGTTATTTTGTTTTGTAAAATTTCATCCTCAGTTAGACATTTGATGCCCTATTTTGTCGAAACTGGCCGTTCTCGCCCTCTAATCGATTGACTTTACGGATAACTTTAATAGCGAAGACTCCTCACAAAACATAAGGGAAAAAATAAATCACTGTGACTTTTTTTTTCCCTCCAATCTAGTGATGTTGCTCAAGTGGAAATCATCCTTAAGTATATTTAGCCATATATGGCGATATAAAAATAAGAAAGTAAAAAATCCTAAGCACCCTTTCATATTGTAGGTAATTGTGGCGATTTTTGGCGATTTTAAAAAAAAAAATAGGGAATCTCAGACAGGATTGGGTATGACGTGAATCCATACAGTCCTGCTATTTCTTCACCATTTTAGAGTGACAATAAAGAAAGGCTTCATTTGCATTGCAACCCTAAAATCCCTTTATTACAATCCCTAAATTACAGGGGCTGAGGTGCAACTTGTAACCAGTCTAGCCACTGGAATGGCCTTGATGATGCTTGAGATTATTAGTGTGCTACCTATTTAACTTCCATTTTAATAGACCCCTAATAATAAAAAAGGATTTGTTTCCACCAAACCTATTGAAGAGCATTGGGCTCTAAATAAAACCAACAATGCAAAAATCAACCTAAGGCTAATGAAAGTTGGGAACATAAGAGTACTCATTTGGTGGAGGGTGCAACCATGCATAGAATCTGCTAGTAGCTAATGAGAGGTGGGGTGTGGGGGGAAAGCCAAGCTCAAATAACTTCTACATGGCCATTTCCCCCTTTCTAGGGTCACCAACATCCTTGATATATTATGGACTTGACTTTCCTATTCTCTGAGCCAGATGTATGTGAGCAAAACAATTCAAAGTGGCCACATGCTTAGAACATACAATCAGCTGCTACATTGTCAAAAAACATAACAAATTATTTTAAATTGTTGCCTACACAACCAAATTTTAATTGTGTGTGTGGCAAGCATCCTCCACCAGTGTTCTGTGACCTTGCATATCACATTGCAAACGGTGTATCCCCATTGAGTCTATATAAGTTAGTCACAAATGCATTAGGCCATACTTGTGTGTGGGAGCATTCCCCACCGGGTGTTCTGTGACCTTGGATATCACATTGCAAAAGGTGTATCCCCATCGAGTCTATAAGTTAGTCACAAATGCACTATGCCATACTGCGAGAGGATGAGGAAAGAAAAGTTGTGGACAAAACTAAGAGAGCCTATGGACAGACATTCAAAAGAGGTCATTTTGTAAAGCAAGCTAGCTTGTATATATCAACTATTTGTAGTTGCCTGGCACCAGACTGAAGTAGCCAGCTGCTCAATCAATTAAGCACAAATTTTCTTATGGGTCTTGCAACTTTCCCTTACAAATTATCAGGTCTGCCAGCTCTACCCTGACCTAGCAGTGCTGCACTGCCTAAGAAATGCTTGTCTTTCACCTAAGTCAATCTCTAATATAACTGATCTAGAGCCAACATCTCTGACTTTGGTAAGTCAATGTAGAATAGAACAAAATGTAGCTCTTCCTGAAGACGAACTTGTTCAGGCATAGAAGATAACCTGGACCCCATATTGACAAATTGTCATACTATGTAGTATATCTCCTACTCTACATCAAAGTTTCATACGAAAGCAGTGATTAGAAGAAGTCAATGCTGTGTAATGAGTGAAGGAAATCCGATTTGGTTTTTTAAGAGAAAAACAGTGGCTATGGTATGTTATTAGAGATACACTATACAGCATCGAGTCTCAGGATTGCTTCATATGGAAACCACAGCCACTAAATGTGACAAGAGAGAGAAATGAACTGGACTTGGTTTTGTAGAAAGGACATTTGATGAAGAAGCGGATAGATCAAGAGGCAGTAAAACTCTTATAGATTTGGTGTTCCATTGCTTCAGCCTTTTATAGAAGTAAACATTTAATAATTATCTCTCAAATTTAGCAAATTTAGGATCATTGATCATCATGTTTGAAATTTTTTTGTCAGCTAGGAGGAGATGATTGAATGAGAGGAGGGATAAAAATTTGATTCTTCTTTTCTTTTTGTAGTTTTGTATTTAACAGACAACTATTTTTAACCTCCTCTTGCAGTGCAATTTGTAAATTACAACATCTTTGGGTTGAATATATTGGGTGGTGGGTTGCTTCCGAGTTCATCAAATTCCAACCCAAAAGTACCAATTATTACTAAATCCCAGTTTTCAGATTCAACTTTTATTCTCAAATCAATTTTCAGTTTTCAGTAAATATCAAGAACAATCCTTCTTAGTTGGTGATTGAAGGACATGGGTGTGCACTGGAAAGTTCACTCGCGAGATTATACTACTAACAAACTTCTTTGTGTGACAAAAGATGAAAGGTCCCAGACTGCTGTTGATCCAGCCTGTGTTCCACAAGACCACCAAGAATGATTGAATACCCACTGTCATCTAAAATTCATCAGCAGAATTTGTTTCCTTCAGTACACAGATTGTAACTGCTGTACAGAAGCAATTGGTGATGGTGTCTGGATCAGGTTGAAGAATTGTATATTTCTGGATCAGTTCATTCCTTGCATGTTGTTCTACTGCAACATTATCCACATCAAGCGTTCTTGAATGAAGAGGAAAGACATTGGGCTCCAGAGGTCGACTGTCCAAAGTCACAGTGCAAAAAACTGAAGCTGTGGTAAAAGGTTTTGTGTAAACAAAAGATAGGAGAAAATGCAGCACCTGTTCCAAGGCAATTTCAATTCGCTTTTTCTCGCCAGCATTGATGGTCAATTCCTTAACAGAGGACTCTGCCCCTATGAACTCTGCATCATTGGATTGAGCAAACCCACCATACTGAACTAGCACATCCTTAGGTGCAATGGAGCTGAAGACAGAAATCACCCAAATAAGTTCGTCAGTAAAACCAGCACAGTGTAAGGCAGCAAATTTTGGTCTAGCATCCTAAGATTCTCAATCCCCAATGCAAATTCTGCAAGTTGGGTGTGAATGATCTTGAGAGGAGAACTGGGTCAGAGGTTGGAATAGACAGAGGAATCTCACTTGAAGATCTGGCCTGGACGAGCCAAAAATATCTTGCTCTTCATCCTCAGCATTATGAAGGGATTGATGAGATTATACAATGCACTGAAATACCAGGGTGGATTGAGAAACACCTGTATAGAGAGAAACAAGCTTCCATTAGACAGGTGACTGAAAGATGTTTATGAATTACATTGATTGGCACTCAATCACATTCAGGGCTGAATATGTATGGTTCATCAACCCATAGAAAAGTCAAAGGTGACTCTGAAACTGGAACAGGTAACTCTGTTTCCAGCTGCTGAAATGGGTTCCAAGAGCATTTCTTTTCCAGGAATACAAGATGGGACTCTGACAGTGTTGCAACCTCTGACAAACTTGTTTCTGGGTTTGAGAGGGGAAGAAAATCCTGTGAGCTTACATTCTTCACCACAAGCTCAGGGTAATTGTCCTTCAGCAGACCAATGACATCACGGACTGCATCTCACATCTCCTTCTTGAGCAAGGGGATGTTCTTGAGGTCATTGACCTGCAAGATGGCACTAGTGCCTCCTGGAGTGAACTTAAGCTCCTTTATGCCCTTCTCAAGCAACTGCACACGCCACCTGAGAAAGTTTTTCATTTTTGAAGCATTGCCTAACATCTTCTCAAACAGATCTGGATTGTCATGGAAAACACCCCAGATGTTGTAGCACACAGGGTGGCCATCCCTGTCTTTGCCTTGCAAGTAAAAGTAGTCATCGAGGTTGGATTGAAGCTTCTTCTCACGAATAGTGGTGGCCAGGAAGCTCTGGCGCCATTTGACAGTATTCACAAGCATGGTACAGGCCTCATCAACATTGAAATCTTTGGCACGAAGGAATTTGAGAAGGATCACATTGGTCCTCTCATCTCCCTTGCTGTCCAACAATGGAACACCCCACAAGCAGACATCTTCAGGGTTCTCCTTGCTCTCTTCAAGAGGCATTGTGTTGTCCACGGTCTCTTCTTCAAGTGTGTCTGTGGCAACTTCTTCCTTTGTTGTCTCCTTAAGCTCTGTAATCTTGGTCTCCAAAACTGCTTCCTTGGTCTCCACCTCAGGAATCTCAACATCTGCAGTAGTTTGAACCCCATGCCTAATGCACAGGTGTATTATTTCAACAATGTTTGGTTCATATTTTTTAGTTTAAAAAAAAAACTTTTATCTTTTTATTTTTTATTTTTATATGTTTTTTATTTCTTTATTATTTTTTATAATAAAAATAAAGTGTTTCTTTTTCACTTTTGTATTTTTGTTTATTTGGATGCAAGTTTAAAGTTTGGAAAAAGAAGACACACCTCATTCTTTTTTGAAGTAGGGTTTTTTTTCATTATTATAAGTTTTATTTTTTCTTATTTTCTACTCTTTATTTGGTTTCTTCTTTTTTATAGTTTTTTCCTTTTAAAATGATTTTACTATATTTCCTTTTCCTTGTTTCATTTGTTTTTTAATAGTTTTTGTGTTTTTACTTTTTTTGTTTATGTTTATTTCATGTTTAAATTTTTTTAATTCTTATTTTGTCTCTCTTCATTTTTTTCTATTTTTCTGCATTTATTTATTTATTTAATTTCTATATTCTTTTCCCAAAAAAATCTAATTTTTCTAATATGTTTTATAATAAAAATAATTAAAAGAAAAAATTTTATTTTTATTTGATTAGATGCAAGTTTAAAGTTTTAAAAAAGAAGACAAACCTCTTTTTTTTTTAAGTATGGTTTTTTTTCTTTTTTTCTCTCAATCTATTTTGTTCCTTATTTTTTATCATCTATTTTTTTTTTTTTTTTTAAGATTACTTTACTATATTTCCCTTTTTTATTTCATATTTAAATGTTTACAAAAAAAATTTAATTGTTAAAATGTTTTTCTATTTTTATTTTTTTTCTAGTTTTCCCCCTTTTTTAAATGTATATTTATTTTATTTGGATGAATGACATGACAATGACAATATGGATGACAATTTTTTTTTAAAAAAAACTTAATCTATCCTTTTTAGTTTACCACGCCCGATGAACACTTGGCTACAAAAAATTTTATTCACGCGCCCGGTGAACATTGTCTACATGGTTTCTTTTATGAATATGCAAACCGTTTTTTTTTTAAGGACAGAACATGCCTAAACTGCTGGGGTTTAACGTTTCTAACGTTTCGCACAGTTCGAACCCCCGCTTGGCTCACCGTGCGACCGACTGGCACGAACGCGATACTTCAAGTTCCCAAGAAGATCCGACCCCGCTGAATTTTTATCAGGTTTTAAAGTTTCTAGTCCCATGTCTGCCAAAATTTGAAGAATTTGTCCCAATTGAATGTCAGTTCCAAGAGATTCAATTACATGCGAAATGAGAGTTCGCCAACAGGTCCGATGACCAATTAACCGACCGAATTGTCAACAAGCACCGGATTAAACTTAGTGTTATGAACCGGCTACAAATAAGTGGAGAATTACAAAACAAGACAAGTTTATTGATCCATCAACTAGTGTTGATCTGCTAAAGAGTTGTTCCCCAAACTATTTCCTTTTATAACCCTGAACCATATTAGTCCCAAAATATCCTAGGCCATGACATTGCCAAAAGTATCCCAAAATATCCTAGGCCATGACATTGCCAAAAGTATCCCAAAATATCTTAGGCCATGACATTGCCAAAAGTATCCTAAAATATCCTAGGCCATGACATTGCCAAAAGTATCCCAAAATATCCTAGGCCATGACATTGCCAAAAGTATCCCAAAATATTCTAGGCCATGACACCTAGTCCCCACAAACATTGCCTAACCAACCAACTAAAAACAATGTTTGTGAAGGTTCCTCCGCCAACCTCCAAAATTATAAATGGAATTAAACTCGTATTGAAATGGATTCCTAAAATTATTCCTTATAAACCTTTTTTTTCAACAAACATCACAACCAACGAGCAAATCTAATAACACAATTCTAAAATTAAGAACAAACCAAAAATTATGCGCGCACGGCCTTTGCGAGCATTCATAATTATTAAAAAAAATTGTGCGAAAGGCATTCAAATGGCATTTACAAGCATTTACAATTATTGAGGCTCGCCAAGACACTGCATATCTAACTCCCAAGAGACATGTCTTCCACCTTCCTAACCCAATCATACTTTGTAAATGCAAAGTTTATTATAGTTTGGTGGCTTATTGGAAGCTGGCAACTCTCAAAGGTTCCAACTGATTTGTTCACATCCTCTTAGACATTGTTGTCCTTTCGTCTTCATTCTCTTCACCTTGTATTCTTTTTTATGATAGGTTCAATCTATTCTCTACTGGGAGGATAGCACCCAGAGGTTCTGAGCTCGACCCCTATAAACAATAGCGGGTTCACATGGCAAAGCACACTTTGTCATGGTAGTCAAAAGAATTGTCACTCTTACCAAGTAGAAAGAGAGTCTAGTCAAGTAATATCTTCAAGGTTTGTCCTCCAACTCGGCAACATGAAAGGTAAGGAAAACAAATAAACTCGTTTCGAGTACTTGCCCACCTTGCAAATCAAGTGACCGCTCATAGGTGCATAAATCCCCGGGAGTGAATGCTACCTGCCATATGAGACAAAAGCTTAGCAAATTGGGTACCATTAGTAGGATCATATTGAGGTTTGTAAAGATATATCCAACATAGAAGTCATGCATAGTGCAAAATGAGTTGAAGTGCTTTCAAGAAACAAACTTTGAACACAATCACTTGTACCGCAAATGAGAGGCCGATCAAGTCAAAGTATCTTGCAAGAACCAAGAAAAGGAGTGGGCTACTTCTCTATATTTCCCAATCATGACTATGCAAAAGTCTAGACTAATGTCAAACTTAAGAATTTTGATCAAAAAATCAGTTGGGCAGGGTGGGATGTCAATTATGGAGCAGAGTTTGCACCCACCACAATAAAATCACACCACACCATTCCAAAGAAGACCAAGAATTTTTTTATCAATGGAACAAACAATCGGGGGAACTTTCAACTGCTAGGAGCCAGGAAAACTTCTACTTTTTATTAACAACAACAGTGCCTCAAAGAAGGAGAAACGTGTGCTCTATAGATTTAAAGTTAAAGTTCTAGATGCAGTAGTGGTTGAGCATTAAATATTGTTGATAACAAATCTCTGAACAATACAAACCATGGGGCATCCATTACTCCTGGAAAGGTTGCAATGTTGATCAGCTGGTGATCCACATGTCCATGATTGACTAACTATGATTAAATTCCTAGTGCAAGGTGTAACAATGCCAAATCGAGTAATTATAAGAGAGACCAAGTCCTCCCCTTCACATTGCTTGATGCCAGCAGGAGAAAATTTGATGTGCAACATGCCGTCAAGTTGTTTCCTACCCTCCCTCTGAGGTCGAACATTTTTGGAATCAGTCGGAAGGGGGGCAGTAATCTCTCGTCGACGTGCCACATTTGCCTAACGCATGGCAGAATCCAACATATCGCCCATCTACTTTATGCAATCTTGCCTCCTGACATAAGTCGTCTGAATGGACCGTCGCACATACAGGGCACACCCATATTGGCAATGCCCAGGATTTAGGACGGTCGTTGTATAATGGCTCAACCAGGAAGAGTTCAAAAGGAGCACGGTCCCTGATCGAGGTCGGAAGAACAAGCTAAAACCAGGGAAAACAAATTTCCCCGCATTTGCCACGTCCCTTGGAAAGGATCACACAAACATAATATGAACCTAAAATAAAATTGATAAAAGGGAAAAACAAGGTAAACAAATCGAAAATAAAGAATACTTCAATAAACCAAGAAATCATAGAATGCAAGACGTCTCGATCTATGTGTGTGGCAGACACATAATTTTTAGTGACGCCCATGGGAGTGAACGACGTCTTTCCGATATGCGCATTGAGTTTAGGGAGCTCTTTGGGATAGGCATCTTCCAGTTGTAGAAGCCAAGACGCTAAGTGGGGGTGTAAGTTGGTGTTAACTGTCGCAACCCTACTTTGGCCAAGTGTGGGGGTGAAGCCCAACATTTGAAAAAGTTGGGATTTGGAGTCCTCCGGGACTCCTGAATGTTCAGAGCTCGACAGCAAGGGGAAAAACACCTTGCATTGGGGTGTTCTTGGTGTCGTTGGAAAGGTCTTGAAACGTAAATATCGAAAATGCCCTCGCGTTGGCAATTCGGACATCTGCAGCTCAAGTTATGGGCAAAAGAAGGGCCGGGAGTCAAACTGGCAGTTTGACTCCCGACCACTAAAAGTCGGGAATCGATGCCTTCCCGACATCCGAATCGGAAGTGCGATACGGCGTTGGAAAGATCTTGACAAGGGCTACAACTTTGGTTTAGACCTCGTCGCGATCCAACTCTGCAGTCGGGAGTTATGGCGGTTCAAAGTTCTGGGAGTCCCGTAGGGACAAAATCGGGACTCCACTTCGAGAGTCCCGGGAATTTGTGCCATTTGGATGCCCCCTCCGTGGCGAGCTGCAGAGAATACTATAGGGAGTAAGGTGGTGGCTTACTCCCGAGTCCGAGCCGTGGTGAGTCTTGTGTGTCCAAGTGCCCGTGGCAAGTCCCAACACCCAAGGGTGTCTCGAATGCTAAACTAACCTCCTGTGGTTGGTTTTTGGGTGCAAATTCAAGCTTGATCTTCTAGTCCCTCGTCCTAGTCTCATCCCGGGGCTTCCAACTCAACCCTCTACCCCTTTCTAGAGTTGGAAGTCGGGAGCGTGCCCTTCGGTCCCAACTTTCCGCAACTTCACATTGGTGAACCTTCAAGTGGGTTCACCCCGGGACCAAGGAGCGCGTCATTAACGAACTTGTTGGCCCAAGCATTGGTGTAGGCCTCTAAGTTTTGCACCATGTGCGTGGAATGAAAATGGCATGTCCAAGGTTTAGAAGCTCACCTAGCAGGGACACAATCATTGTAACAAAATCTGTGTCCAAACATGGCCATCTTGGTCTTGGGGGAACAAGTCTTGGTGACACGTCCGTTGAATTCCCACATGTGGGCCATTGTGGCAAAATACTCGACGGCTTGATCGAATAGAATAAACTCGTGCAACAAGATGGCAACCATGGCCCCTTGATTAATCAAGACATAATCCATCAGGAGCTCTCGAAAATTGTTCAAGGTTGCGTTTCTTTCTTTCATCTTCAGTTTTTCTGTCATCTCACAACCGAGCCCAACAACGTCTTTCACAACGTCCGGGATATTGATCCTTTTCTGTTGAAAATGGCGGAAGATTTAAACACTTTCTAAAGGCCCCTAATGTACAGTTTGTTTCAAGCCCGTGTTCCTATGCGCAAAAGGGGAAAAGTAGGTCGATGTAATTATTGATCACAGATCAAATCATGAAGCAAAAGAGTAAGAAAAAAAAAACCTTATAATTTATTTTTTTTAAAACCCTGATAAAACACAATTGAGAGAAAAAAATGACCGCACTAATTGTTGGGTTCCATTGGCTTTCACAGAGCTTCCAGGATGGCTCGTTTAGCCGGCAGCTTTTGTTTACGACGGCCGACCTTCAAGTCCTCTTGGAACACTTGGAGTTGGCATCTCGTCATCTTCCCAAACGCCTCCAACAAGCCTCGATGGATGGCTCCGACCTTGTGTTCCTCAAGGTTGGCACTGAGGACAAGAGTCCTATCGCAAAGTTCACAATAGTAATTACTTGTTCTACTTGGAAGTGCCATGGCTGTGTATTTCGAGAAAGGAAAATGCTCGAAATAAGTGAAGGAAGGCAGTTGGAAGATGTCGCAGTTAAAGAATGTGACAAGAAAAAAACCAGGACGATAAAACTAATGAGGGGTGGAAGAAGGGTGTAAGCGGAAGAATGGCAGGACCTCAAGTGCATGGCTGTCTGGTGGAGCTAGGCGAAAAAAGGTGCCGACACTGTCGTCTGGCGAAGCTGCGTGGTCGTCTAGAAAAGCGGCGCGAAAGAAGGCAACCACATGGTCATCTAGCGGAAGTGCACGGTGGTCTGGCCTCAATGGATGAGGGCGGCTGCACCGTCATCTAACGAAGTTAGGCAGAAGAGGGCGCTCGCATAGTTGTTTGGCGAAGTTGCACGATCGTCTGACAGAATTGGGCAGAAGAAGGCGCCCGCACCGTCGTTTGGCGGAGCCCAACGGAAGAAAGTAACTACACAACCGTCTAGTCAAGCCCGGTTTGGAGGAATGGTAAGAGCGTAGCTCGATAGAAAAGGGCGACTACACAACGATTTGGAAGAATGACAAGCGGGGCGCCAGGCTCCGGCCAGAGCCAGCTCGAAGCCTTGGGGCGAAAAGGTTCACGAGAAGAACGAAGTTTAATTTAAAAGATGGCAACGACATCTAAAATTTCAATGGCATACAGTGGCAGCCATCGATCCTTTGGGACATGTGTGAGCAATGGATGGTGGCGGATTCACATTTGTTGGAAAGGTTAGCAAAGTTCAACTCTGGATCCATGGATGGTGGTGGATTCACATTCATCGAAGAGGTTAGCACAACTCGACTCTGGATCCGTCAGAGAGGTTGGCACAGCCTGGATTTAGCTTCCAACACACTTTTCCTTCTGCTTACAGTCACAAGCTCTTCAGCTAAAATCGACTCTCAATTTGTCAGAAAGGTTAACACAGCTCGACTCATCTTCCAACACATTTTTCCTTCTGTTCTGGTCACAAGCTCTTCAACAGAAGTAAGCTTGAAGGCTCAAAATGCAACCCAAACTTCTAGGGCTCAACTTCCAACATGCTTTTCCTTTTGCTTATGGTCACAAGCTCTTCAGCTGAAATAGACTTGAAGGCTCAAAATGCAACCCAAATTTCCAAGGCTCAACTTCCAGCACATTTTTACTTTTGCTTATGGTCACGAGCTCTTTAGCAGAAATAGGCTTGAAGGCTCAAAATGCAACCCAAATTTCCAGGGCTCAGCTTTTAGCACACTTTTCCTTTCACTTATGGTCACAAGCTCTTCAACAAAAGTAGGCTTGAAGGCTCGAAATGCAACCCAAATTTCCAGGGTTCAGCTTCCAGCACACTTTTCCTTCTGCTTATGGAGGGCATTTTTGAACTTTCATATTGTAAATAAATAGTCATTAGGAAAAATCACCAATAGTGGTCTCCCTAGGGAGATCCACCAATAAGTTTTTCATTTTAATTAGATTGAATTACTTTACCATAAGGTCAATTTTTGTCATTAAATATTTTTCTTAAAATACTGAAAAAAAAAAATTGTGCAACTAAATAGCTAAAACAAATCATCATAATTGTTGCAAGCTACAAATCTGATTAATTTCACTCATCATATAACCATATTATATTGTTAGATCATGAAAAAATATATAATAATAATTTTTTTAAAGATTTTTTTTTTGGAAAAACAAATATTTGTTTGTCTTTTCAATGTGGAACTGACCTTAGGATACATTAGTTTTATTCAAAGGTTCTAAAGTTTGCATCCAATTATGCCATCATATCACATTGAGCCAATGATAGAATCAAACCAAGCAAGAAGGGTATATATATAGTAAATTTTTAGACCTAGAAATTCTTGGTGTATTTGGAGGGCACCTTTGTAGTTATGTAGTTATGAATGTCCCTTGAAAAAAAGAGGGATCTCATACCTACTCCTTAACAATGGGGAGACATCTTACACCTACAACTAGAAGCAAGCTCTAAAGGACTATGAGACATTAGAATGGTCTCCCTCCTATGCCTCATGGTCTACATATGTTTAGGTCACAATAATTAGGTCATGATAATGTTCACCTTGTGCTTACCCTCAACAAGTTGTGTTATACACAATGGCCTTGCCATTAATTTAACATCAACAATTGATATTGTATGACAAATTGGTCATAGCTAGAGGAAAAATTAAAAATTAAATCTATTTTAATGTATATCATCATGTTGTTGTAAAAGAAAATTTGTCATGTATTTTTTTCATTTTTTAACCTCACATTGGTTGTGAGAAAGCTAAAAGGTATCTCACATTAAATGATGGCATGTTCTAAGAACCTATCTAAACATTTAAAAAAATTGCTACCAAACCAAATAGGGAATTGTTTCCAACATGATTTTCAATTTTTTGCAAATCTAATTATTTTTTTCTCCAAAAAAAGAAAAGTGATCAAATATTCCATTTTCATATTTCTTTTTCACATTTGTGCAAAATTCTAAACCAAAAAAAAAAAAAAAAAAAAAAGACTGCTCATAACATGTGTATTTGAATGTTTTCAACACATTGTCACATTTGGAAATAATTACCTGAATTTTTGCATATGATGGGTGGCATAACTATTTTTGAAAAAAAATATTTTTCGTATTTAATATTGTGGATTATGGATTGGTGACAAAGTCACTTGGGGCTGGGTGCATCTCGTGCACATTTGAGGAGGTGAAAGAGAAAACAAATTGTCAAAAGACGAATGTGAATTTTTGACAACCAAATTAGGATGAATCATCTCACCTAGTTTCTAGGGGCCAAAATCCCTTGAAGCTACTACACTCTATAATGATTCTCAACACAAAATTGGTGCTTTACAAGGCATGGCCAACAAAACAATGTGAGGACTGAAGACAACGCCAGATGATTCAGTTGTGTGTGAAGGGGTAACTAGTAAGGACGGGGCATTTTTGGATCTGAGAGGATGGTCTTGTTTTCTTAGCAATTGGTAGTATATCGATTCCATGTGATGGGTGTAGTCAGATTCTAGTGATGAATTGTTGTCTTTGCATTTAAACTTTGGAAGAAATCCATGTGGAGGAATTTAAGGGTGACTTTGGACGAGGGTCCAAGGTCCAGGGACCAATGAATTCAAGCAATCTTATTGGTCGAAAGCTTTAAATTGGTCCCAAGGCCTTTAAACAAGGGTCCGAGACCAAAAAATGGCAAATTGAGGCTAAACCTACGTGACACCTATTTTGGAGGGAAAATCAATTGGTTCGCCCCCAAAAAAAAACAGTGCTAAAAGGAGAGCTGCTGATTTGGAGAACCAAGAATCAGGCTAGGGACCAAGGTACAGTCCAACTCAAGGATTCAATTTGCTTCAAATCAGTTCAAATTGGTTCCTAGGAAATTGAACCCTGGACACTCATCTAAAGTAGGCCGCCTAAGAGTGAAAATTTGGATAGAAGAGTTGCAAAATTGTTTATATTCTGGTACTTTTGTCTATCTTTGTGATGTTAGGTTGTAATTGGTCCTGAATTCACTGGATGCCTCAAACCCCCACCAAGGAGAGAGTTCAATGGTTCTCTTCATTATTCAAGCATTGTGACATTCTTTGCAAAGGTGGTAATATTAAGAAAAAGAATAAGACACATGATCCAAAGGTTCAAAGCAGGTTTTTATTAAGAATGAATATAAATTTACATTGATTTCTCAAATACATCTCAAATATATGTATGAAGGGGTTTGGTCATGAAGAGGTGACTCTTAGTGTCCTAGCAAGTGTCTTGGAGTATGTTCCACATACATGAAAATAGGATTAAAGGCCTAAAGCAGTTCAATGAATGAAGCAAAGTTTCCTATAGTGTTTGCTACACCCTTGAAGTTGAGCTTCACTAAAAATTAATATTCAGAACTAATGTCCACAAAAGGAGGAAGACCAAAATGGGACACACTAAATTCATGCTTTGGTCTAGTTAAAACTTTGTGAGGAAATCTGCAAGCATCTCTATAGTTCTACAATAAATAAGTTGAAGTGTCTTTTGATTCACAAGTCTTAATTCTTGTGTAAAGCCCCACACAAGAAGATGAGCTTTTTATTTCAATATCAAATTGTCAAAATTATATTTCTTTTGAAGAATCTATTTACAACTAACTAGTGTCTTATTAGAAGGTAGGTTATCCAATTGCCAAGTTTTCTTTTCAAAAAAGATACGGATTAATCATCAAATGCAACTTTTCAATCAGTAGCATTTGGTAATTTTTTTTAAAAAAAAACTATTTTTGGCTCATTTACTTCAATGAAAAAATCATAAATGAACCTAAGCACATTTTCATATTTTGGATTTGGTTTCCTAATCTATGTTGAATATTGAACATGGTTTGGTTGTTTTTTTATGAAGACCAAACTTAGGAGGGAATTCCAAAGTTTCGCATAAATGATGAACCTCATCTATTGACATGGGTCTTGTAGGAATTGTGGGTGCTCCTACTAGGGCATTGTTAATCACTAGAGCAATTGATAATTGAAGAGGGACCACATTTGGCTCTTCACCTTCATTATTCAAAAACATAAAATCTTCCTTTTTGAGCTCTCCAATGTGACATTGATAGGGGGTTCATTATTTCTTTCCCCCTTCTTTTGGAATTAAGGCTAATTCATTGAAAATAAGATCTTGACAAAAAAAACTTCTTGTGTTAACTTATCAAACAACCTATGTGTTTTTATAGCCTTCAATTTTCCCATAACCAAGAAAAACATATATAATTGGTTTTAAATCTAGTTTATGGTGTAATTCTAGTGGTATGTGGGCACAAGCTAGACAACAAATATTTTTAAATTATTTACATCTAGTGTAATATTGTACATGCTTCATGTGATGTAATGTTATTAAGGGCTAAGGTGAGGGTATGATTTTGGACAAAACACATCATAACATGTTTCCCCCCAAAAAATTAAAAAGTCTTACATGCATGAACATAGACCAAGCGTTTTAAACTAAAGTCTAATTTTTCCACTTCATACATAATCTTGCTCTATAGTATTAAACACATTGAATTTGCTTTTAAATGCCATTAACTTCACAAAATTCTTTGAATTGATGACTACAAACTCACCTCCATTCCTTTATTCATTTCCCTCATGATGTTGCGAGATTTTGAATTGTGTAACAACATGAGCCTTGTTTGAAAATATGTTATCTTCCATTGAAAATGTAGGATGTTTTTGCCAAATCTTGTTGCCAATCATATTTTAATTTTTTTGTGAATCTATCCCATTGTCATACTAGTATTTGGGTTAGCTTTAGTGACAATATTCCAATATACTTGCAATTTAAGGTGTTTACAATTCAACTTGATGGGAAATTCTTGGGATCAATAGATAAACATTATGAATAGAGGGTTATGGATCAAATGAAGGTGTAATAGATCCAATGGTTGCAACTTCAAAAATGATACACTCGATCTCAAGAAGGTATGTACTTCAATGAATTGAATTACCAAATTCATTAATATCGAGCTTTGGTTTTTTCCATCTAAATTTAATAAAAAGATGTTGATGGAAAAGTTGATGGGGAGTGATAAGCTTAGGCCCCATAACTCACATTATTACCTCCGTCTCACTAAAGCAAAGGTTCAATACACCCTTGTCTAGGGTTTGAAATTTGAGCTATAAGTGAAAGGGGTGCAACCCAAAGTAAAACTACCTTACAAGGGTAATATATTGAATGTTATTGTGAGCAAAGATGTTGTTGGAATTAAGACACTAGGAAGAATCCTTAACACCAATCCTATGAACATTACCCATGCAATGTAGAGATAATGGGATTCAAAAGTTTCTAGTTCATCACAATGGGCATTTTAAACCCAACTTCATGATGATTTGATGTACTTGATGAAAGAATTGTTTTTTTTGTTGTGGATTGATGGAAGAACGAGACAATGGTTTCTCCAAATAAGAGCAATGTCACAAAGAAATGAATTGCTCGTAAGGTGTATGAAAAACATATCTTGCTTGAAACATGTAAAAATGGATTTTCTTTTTGTTCCAATCCTAGCTTATAAACCTAACTATTGTGTAAGGAACTAAAACTTACATAGATTGAAGATTTTTCCCTCAATGTTAGTTTATTGAAAAAATGTAATATTGAATGGTTTCATTACAAGTATGAAATATATATAATGTTTGCACCCTAATACTCGTAATGCATCCTAATGGTTTGAAAATATTATTTGAAGTCTAAATTTAATGTTCTAAATGTTTTTGCATACTTGAAAGGATAGTTTACATATGGAAAGATTATAACTATCTAATCAATGCCAATGATTAAATAAGGTCTTTCTTATTGTCTAATTGAATAGATTTTATGTTGTTCACTTGGATGTAATATGTGTTCCATTCAAATCATTTTCAAAATAAGATATCTACAAAGTTTCCCAAATGTTTGTACACCCTAGGACTTCTAATAAATAGACTTAATAATGTTTTGGAAATAAATTTATATGTTGAAGTCATTCAAATTTTATGTTCTTGTGCTTGCAAGTTGCAAACATATAAAAATAGTTTGCATTGTAAATTTATACATGTCTAATTACCTTCCTATTGATTTACACATATCATATTATTTACAGTCTTTGAGATTTGGACATGTTATTGTTCATTTCGAAATATTATGATGAAAATTAGTAGTTTATGTAATTAATTATTTTTTTGGTGTTCAATTACATGTTTGAACATATGACATTGTGTTCTCGTCATGGTAAGCTCAACATTTTTTGATTAAGGAAAAATACTTTATGTAATTACTTACATTGTTTGTTGTTGAACAACACATTGTTTTCAAGAACATGATATGACATTATGTTCTTGCAACATCGACATCAACATTTGATAATCATTATCAAATACATTTTATGTAGTTTGTTATTTTTTTGTTGTTGAACTACATGCATGAATATATTATGTGTTCTTGTTATGACAATAATAACATTATATGATGAATGTTCAAAATATTTTATTGTTATTTGGGTAGAAAATTCCTAAACTAACTAGTGTTATAGGCATCCTAGTAACTAATGATAGATACTTACCATCCTTTCCTTAAAGGATGAAGCTAATGGGATTAGTTAGTTCATGTAGATGAATGAATGCTTGTAATCCACCATTGATCACCTAGGGGATTTTTAAAAAAGATTAGGATAAAGATCTATTTTCATGGGAGTAATATAGGTTTTGTGTGGTCTTGTGAGGAATGGGAATTTGAAGGATGAAAAGAGGATTTGGCATCATTCCTTGTACTAATGTGAACCCGATGCATAATGCACCCGTCAAGCTCCCCCCCGCCCGGTCCTTCCTCGCCTGTCCCCCCCCCCGCCACTGTGAAGTCCCCCGGTTTCTTTAAACTTGGTTCATGTTTTAGTTTTTTTTAGAAACTTTTAACTTTTTTATTTTTTTATTTTTATGTGTTTTCTATTTTTATTATTATTTTGTATAATAAAAATAAAGTGTTTCTTTTTCACATTTATATATTTTTTTATTTAGATGCAAGTTTGAAGTTTGGAGAAAGAAGACACACCTCATTCTTTTTCAAGTAGGATTTTTCTTCAATATTTATAAGCTTTATTTTTTCTTATTTTTTACTCTTTATTTGGTTTCTTCATTTTTGGAATTTTTTTTAAAAAAAATTATTTTACTGTATTTCCCTTTCCTTGTTTCATTTGTTTCCATTCCTTTTTTATAGTTTTTGCGTTTTTACTTTTTTTGGTTTATGTTTATTTCATGTTTTTATTTTTTCTACTATTCTTATTTTTTCTATCTTCATTTTTTTATATTTTTATGTATTTATTTATTTATTTTCTATTTTGTTTTTCAAAAAGATTCTAGTTTTCTAAAAATGTTCTATAATGAAAATAATTTTTTAAAAAATTGGCCCCCACCACCCCTACCAGCCCCCCCCTACTGACCCCCCCTAGCCTTTTAGATTTTGAAAGGTACAATTGTAGTTTTTCTTTTCCCCTTTTCCCTACGACGTTCTACTGCAAAACGTCACGTCACAGATAGACATGACTAACGCAATTAATATATTAGATTCTAGATTGGGTGTAGTTAGGAGAGTTCTCTTTGAGAAAAAATGTGTATATGATGACCTTGGAAAGAGAGGAAGAGAGTATGGAAATAAAATTTACTTTTATCATGGCAATGGATAATGGTTGATGGTTTCTCACATGGCTCTTTTGATTTTTTTGTTCTATTTAGAATATGCGAATGAGATAGGGAGAATTGTATATATTAGAATTTTATAAAGTTTTGTTTCTACTCATATATTTGTTATACGTTTCTTTTATAGGATGAAGAACTACCTACTCTCTATGATAGTTTTTGGAGTAAGAAACTCACTCTTGCCACTAGAAGACAATAACAAGGAAGTAGACATGATATTTGAGATCTAAATAAGGAAGGTAACGTTGTTGTAGACAGCGTCGTAGGCAATGACCAAAAAGGGTCTACAAGTGTTGTAAGAAGGAGATAACATGTGTTGGAGGCCCACTAGTTTGGATCATTTATCACCATAGGTACAATAGAGGATTTAGAAGGTAATTACTTTCTAGTTTCCTCTCCTTTATTTTGTTGTTTACTTCCATAATTATGGGTTTCACTAGTTGGAGTAATGTTATGAGTAGACGATAAGATTATCTTTAGAGGACAAGTCCTTTCTATTTCATTCCCTTCCACATGGAATACTATGTGACTACCATCTAAATAGTTATAATAGAGTTAACGAGTCATAGTAGTTTTCTTGGAAGTAAAAATAACTTGCATTTATTTTCCTTGACATTGCTTTCACAACGATGGTAATACCAAAGGACTACATTTTCACCCATTTAGATTTATGCAATTAGTTGGACTTTTTGTTGTTGTTGACCATGTTTCAACATCTTGTGTGCAGTTTGTCATTACAAATTAACATTTTGTGATGAATGTTAAAAGTACTTTATGCAATTGGTTAGATTTTTGTTGATATTGTTATAGCTTTAAAAATATTATTTGCATTTGTTACTACAACATTAACATGAATTGTTATGAATATCAAACATATTTTATGTACTTAGTTTTTTTTTTGGTTGTTGTTGCATGCATAAAAATATCATGTCATGATAGTCAAAGTTTATATAGTCCTTCTATTGATTATGTTGTTGAAGTGCACATTGGAAGTATGATTTGTCTATAATCATGAATATCATTTTACATGTTTTAAGGAATATTAGATGTAGTGTATGTAAGGATGTTATATAAACATAATTAAACATAGTCATACTTTAGTCACCACATAAATTAGTTGGACACCCATTCTAACATGTATATATATTGTTGCTTCACTACAATGTTTATATTCAATAATATGTTTTTGTAGTTATAACAAAAGTTTGTTGTTTATAGGATTTGGGTCATGTACTAATTATGTGTTTTTGGTTACAAACTACATTCTTTTTAAGAGTTCAAGCAATCCACCTTGAATGCAAAGTTAAACAACAAGCCTTCTAACATTTGAAACCTTATTTTGTGAATCTTTCAAAGATCAAACTATATATTGTTGTAGATATCATGTGGAATTCAATTTGTTGAAAGGTGGTCTACATAATATGAAAGATCCAAAGAAGGGGGTACATGCAAAGTTAGGGTGTCAATGCCATTGTAATGTTTGTTTTACTTTTGGTGAGACAACAAATGGCATTTGTTCAACTCATGGGAAAGTTTACACATATATTATCCAATTATGGTAGGATTGCATATGTTAGAAATCAAAGGTTGAAAAATGACATAAGCATGAATGTTTGTTGGAAGAGTGTCAAAATTATGGGGTCAAACTATAATTGCTTTTATGTCCTAGTGAAATGGTTAATAATGTAGAATACAAAATGTCACATCATTAGATAGACAGATGATGGATAACAATGAAGTGAATCAAAGAATCTTTCAAGGAAACTTTTATAGTGGAATTCTTGATGTACTTGAAACCTAACCTACAAAACTATATTAAACACAATTTTGTGATTTGTTAGCAACATACTCAATGTACTTTGGCCATGTTAAATCCACCTAAAGATATTATTTCACATTGATTTTGCTGAAAATTATAGCTTTCAAATTGAAAATGAATCCAATCAATGCATTGGCCTTAATTCTAAGTTATGATATTAGTCCACATTGCATATAGGACTAACTTTAATTATAATGACACTGAAGTTTCACCCAAGTTAATTAAGGAATTGCATTTTTATGTGAGTGACAACAAGGAGTACGATATGTTGTATGTGCAACATTGTTTATAATTATATTGAAATTGGCTTGTTAATCAAGCTTTCAAGACTCATGAGCATTGGGATTTATGAGGCATTTGTTTTATGTATTAAGTTTAATATGTTGTGTGTTTGTAAGAAAAAACATTCCCAAGAAAACAAATATCTTTGCAAAATAGAATTTTGAAGACAATCATCGTATATGCAAACCTTGCAAATGCCTCCCATGGCAAGAACCCATCGATGCAATTTCTTGGCAATATAATGTTGGTAGAGATAGGGCAAAATGCCCTTAAAGAAAAGACCAATCTTGGATAACATTGTAAACTTGTCCAACATTTTTTGGTAACCAATAGGGAAAGTGGTGAACTTTGAACTGTGAACTAGCCCTTTAAGAAAAAAAAGTGTAAAGTAGAACAAACTTTAAAAGACATTGGGGCAAGGATGTAGTAGGTGAAGACATGCAAGAAAGGAGATTATTGGAAGGTTAGTTTTGTAATATAAATTCTTTCCATTGAGTTGCATTGATTCTTTATGTAAAATACATCTATAACATAGAATTGCTATTATACTTGATATAAGCTTGGGTACACAATATGAACCTCACAAATTGTAAAACATAAAAGAAAAAATGAGAAGAATATAAAGACAACAAGATAAAATTGCAAAGGAATAACAAGCAAAACATAAATGTAAACACATCTAAAAAGATGTTGGCAATGGAGTTGCAAAAGAAAATCAAGAAGGAAGAACCACTTGTGATGGAGTTGTAGGAAAGCAAAGAAAAAATGAAAGGCTTTTGTAGAGTTGCAAATGAACATTGAGAGGGAAGGATTGCTGATGATGGAGTTGCCAAAGAACCAAAAAAAGAAAAAAAACATGAATGGCACATTGAAAGAAACCAAGACCAACACAAAGGAAAAGCAGAACAAGCATGGAAAAAAGTCAAGACCCGTCATGAAACAAAAATAAAATGAGCATGGAGAGAGCAAACAAAGTTGATATTAAAAAAAATGAAATAAAAAAACTGGTAAAAATACTACCTACCTTTGTCACAATGGGATCTTGCATTATAAACTTACCAAGCTTAATAGGTTCATATAAATTCTATGTGAAATCCGATTTTCCTAAATATATACAAAAATTGCATGAATTTCATGTTATGATTAATATGAACAATATAAATATGTATTCAGTATTTTAAATATTTAAACATACAAAAAAATATTTTTGAACGACATAGGTGAATGGTCATGTATAATACACAAAAATCACATAATTTTATGTGAAATTATGTTATGGTGAACTACATGAATTTAAAAAAAAATGCAAATTGTATGTACTTCACATCAAGAGGGCATTGTTTCCAAATGGTTTCACCTTTGTTCAAGTGCTCAAGGCATATGCAAGTTTACTAGCACTTGAAAAACGAAGGAGTGTCCACTAGCAAATTATCCAAAATGGGTGTGAGTTGGATGTCTTTGTTAGTAATAGTTTAGTTGACATGTACGCCAAAGTGTGGAAGCATTGGGGATGCAACGCACTAAGAGTCTTTAATAGGATGTGCCACCTTATTGTGGTCTCTTGGAGTGCTATGATCACGGGACATGTGAAATGTAGGCAACAAAAGGAGGCATCAGAACTCTATCAACAAATTCAACTTGAATGCGTGCAGCCAGATCATGTTACCTTTGTGGTGATGCTGAATGCATGTGTTAGTATAGTGGCACTTATAGAGGGTTGGTTTGCCCATGAATGGATTTTTTGAAGTGGTTTGAATCAAATTTGTTTTTAGGCCCAAGTCTTATTGACATGTATGCTAAATGTGGAAGCATAGATGATGCTTGGATGGTTTTCAACTAGATGTGCACACATGATGTGGTCTCATCGAATATCATGATTCTTGGGCATGCAAAATGTGGGCAATGGCAAGAGCCATTAGCAAATTTGGATCAACAAATGCAACTGGAAGCGATCAAGCCAGACCCTGTCACTTTTGTTGGGATCTTGAAAGCATGCACTAGTGTAGCAAGGAATTGAAGAGGGTGAGTGTGTTCATATAGAGAGCATTCAGAGTGGTTGTAAGTCTGATGTTTCTGTTGCTATTACCCTGATTGACATGTATATGAAATGTGGGAGCATAGGTGATGCCCAGAATCTGTTTGAAAATATGCCCACATTTGATGTCATCTCGTTGAATGTGGTGCTTTTTGGATATTTGAAATGTGGGCAAGGGCAGAAGGCATTAGCATTGTCTTGACAGGGGGTGCAGCCCGAAGGTGTCACTTTCATCGAGTTCCTGAATGTTTGTGGCAGTGCTGTGACACTTGAAGATGGAAAGCATATTCATGAACACATAACTTAAAGCTATTCTGATGTTTACATGGGTAGTAGCCTCATTGACATGTACACCAAATGTGGGAATGTTGAAGATGCAGAGAAAGTGTTCAAGAGGATGCCCACAGGGAATATGGTTGCCTGGAGTGCTATGATTCAGGCACATGTGAAATGTGTGCAAGGACAAAAGGTGCAAAGGGAAGGGGTGGAGCCAGACCCTGCCATATTTGTAGCAGTCCTGAGTGCATATGCCATGTAGCAGCACTTAGAGGGCAGGCATATTGGGGAACAGATTATTCAAAGGGGTTAGCCATCTGATGTCTTTGTCATCACTAGCCTACTTGATATGTATTCTAAATGTGGGAGCATTGCGGATCCACAGAGATTGTTCAATAGGATGCCTTCACAACATGTGGTTTGCTGCAATGCTTGGTTGCTGTGCAATGCATGGGCATGCTAAGGATGCTCTTGGATATTTTGGGTGGATGTGTGAAGAAGGTATACAGAAAACTGACATCACATTCATGTCTCTTCTGTCGGCTTGTAGTGATGCAGGCCTAGTGCATAAGGACCTGCACTACTTTGAATCCACAAGTTCAGTTTACAGAATTTCTGCAACACTGGAGCACTACACCTGCATAGTTGACCTCCTTGACTGGGCTGGCTATGTACATGCAATGAATTTGATCAAGATGATGTCCTGTGAATCAGATGCTTCTGTTTGGAGGGCCTTGCTTGGTATTTGTGGAGTTCATGGTGATTTGGAGATGAGAGGAGACATTGCAAAAAAAACGTTTTTGGACCCTTGAAATGCTGTGGTGTATGTTACTATTGATACCTATCTTGGTGCTGGGTTTTGGGACATCATTGCTACAGTTGGAAATGAAAGCAAAGAAACAGGCAGGGTGCACCCAAGGATTAAGGTGAGTATGTTCACAGTAGATGACCAGCAACATCTTCACATGAGTGAAATCCATTCAGATGTAAAGAGTTTGTTGAAGCAGATGAGTGTTGCTGAATAGGTGCCAGATTCCAAGCTTCAAGTAGTCTCTTTTAAACCTAAGACTTGACTAACATTACTTTGCTAGCAAGAGGTATTGTTGACTTCGTGACATTGGTTGAAGTGCATGACAACACTTTGAGCTCTTCATCCCTGTCTATTTTTGATTTGTTATGACCAAGTTTCCAAAGGAACTTTGAACATGGGCTAGACACTGTGCCAAATATTCATACACCATTCTGCAATTGCTTTTTAAAGTTTCATACAGAAGTCTGCTTGAGTCTTTTTAATTCTAGAATCAAGAGGACAACAATCTGATAAGAACACATCAATATTGAAGAAAGAGTACAACAAAACTTTTCTTCAACTGTGGTGAAGGAATCTCTGGCTTGTGCACTGACATGAGAAACTTGAAACTGTAGTATCTGTGGGGTCTGGAAACCAGAGAATCAGCTACCTGAACTTTGTGAAGTGTATGCCATCATCCTCATTCTTGAGCTCTCAGCTGGAATCTCGAACCTTATGTGATTGACAGGGTAGTCATCGTTATAGCATTCACAGCTCACTTCAAACACTTGGGAGCCTTTAATGATCCTGAACATGGGGTTGAGAATCAGATATTCCTCAATTCCAAGCTCACTCAATTCTTTCTAAGTATGCTCTTCCTCTGTTTGCCTTGTGGTTGGCACAACAGCTCACATCTCATTTGAATGTCCTCTGATCTGTGTTTGTGGTGCAAGATCATTTCCATCTGGCCCGGTAATAAGACTCCCATGTCTTAATCATATGTTTTGAGTGCATCCTTATGTTGAAGATAGTGTGGTTGCTTGATTTGGCCTCCACCTGTGAAAACTATAGTGCTCAGTCATCTGTCCCAGACATTTTGCTATACATAACTAGTGATGTCCCAAACTCTGATTTGGAAGGGTGCATGTGGTTGAACTTGGACATGATTTCTTTTCAGTCTTTGATTCACTCAGAAATCGATTGGGTTGCCTAGAGAATTGTGGTAACTGCCTATGAGGACAAACCAACCAAGCCCCTAACAGTTGATTTACCAGAGATGAAAAGATTAACAGATTGGAACCCTAACTTGAGCTGAATGACAGGTACACAAGTTCCAAATTCACTTTTGAAAGGTACAAAGCTGCCAAATTCCTTTCAGCTCGGTTCTCTTCAAAGTTGCTACTTTAGTTTTTTATATTCCATTTGCCTTGCCTTGATAGCAAAAGCTTTTTGCTTTCTGCAAGAGATACACTGATGCATTCTTCTTTGCAGAACAATCCATAAGAGTCCCTATACCGTGTTCTAGAAATTGGAAAAGTAGATTGTTGGGTAGTACGAAGTCAGAAGACAGTTGGTGATCATCTGTTCCCAAAGATCCATTCCCAGTCTATCTGTCCATGTCATTGCAATGCTGGAGTGGTCGGGTTTTATAAGGGACAAAGTCATTGGGTGGACCTGGTGCCAGCCCCCTACCAAAACTAGAAAAAGATCACCACTGGAGCTTAGATGGACTGACACTCATTGTAACTAAAAGATCACCACTGGAGCTTAGATGAGGCTGACACTCATTGCAACTAAGGTATAACCATTCCAAGCCTGAGTCACCAGCCTCAACTTATTGAAGGGAGTTTACAAATACACAGCTGGAGAGCATGGGTTTTTTGGCTGGGCTGTGGGGGAGGTTGGGGTTCATTAGGGACACAACACAGCTGCAGAGTGGACCCTATCATCCCCAAACTAGACAGAACCTCCACTGAAGCTCACATGGCTGCACAATCATTGCAATTTGCCACCAAGGTGAAGAAATTTTCAATACTCACTCACTCACTCACCACCCTCAGCTTCTTCCAAACAGCTCAACATCCTCATCATCCTTGTGCTGTAAATATGCTAAGTTGCTTTACAAGAAAAAGAAATGGGTGGGAGAGAGAGAGAGAGAGAGAGAGAGAGATAGAGAGAGGAAGAGAGAGTCATATGGTGATTTTTGCTAACTTATTTGGATTAAAAAATTTGGGATCTTCAGTTCTAATTTGGAAAACACATGAAATTTCATTCACACCCTTTCAATCTTTTAGTGAAAACATTGCAAATCTAGTGCAAGGAAACAAATTGCTTACATATGTAACTCATAAAGCACTCCTAATACATACTAATGTCCTAGTGTATTTGGAGGGCACCTTATTTACATTTGTGAATATCCCTCTTAGAAAATAGCTAAGAACTAAGAACTCTCCTCCCCCTTGTTTGTCTTGAGATCTACTTATGTTTAGGTTCATGGTAACCTAAGCAAAAACCTTATTATGGGTTAAAAGCCCGGGGTTGGGTGACATTCCCAAAATGTGGGGCTAGACAACAATTTTGGGAACACCCACCCCAGCACCCCCCCCCCCCCCCCCCCTCCTTTCCCTTCCTTGGAGCTTTCCCTTAATGTCCTTTATGTTGGTGTAGCTGGCAAAAACACCAAGTGCCTAAAAGTGCCATACAAATAAATGCCCATAAATATTTTTGGTGAAACATGCCACATCGAAGCTGAAATTATTCATGAAAACATTCATAAATGTACTTGTTTATGAAATGTCCTCCTCCCCATTCCTTTTTTTATATGCTTCTCACGACACGAGTGGGTTCGGGAACATCTTGATGTTCTCCTTGTGGTTCAACCTCTTAGGTGGGTTTTTTTTTTTCTTTTTTTTTGGGTCTTCTTCCATTTTTGTTCCTTGTATTCCCCTTGTTTTTTTCTTAGTGCTTTGGTTTATTTATGATTGGCAGGGTTTCATCCTCAACACTTGTTATTCCATCCATATCCATTTTTGGTTGGAATTGAACCCTAATAACTATGTACAAAATTGATCGAATTGGTTGTGATTACCCACTTGTCCAAAATTAACTCATATTACAAAATGATCATCTGATTTTTTTGTGTTGCAAAATTTTTGCCATTTCTTGAAATTGTTCTTCAGAAAAGCTTGGAAAAGCTTGTTTTTTTTAAAGCATAAAATACATTTTTCCTGAAAGAGTTTGCTACTTTTTCCAAATCAAAAAATTTGTAAAAAATCACAACTTCCCTAAGTGAGGCTCAAGTAAAAGACAGCCAATTTTTATATTTATTACTTTTTCCAGGTACCCAGGGGGCCCAGGGATTGGGAAAACAGAACCACATATCCTAACCTAGGGTCAGTTTCCACATTTGACAACAAAACCAATTGGTTTTTTTGGAAAAATGAATACTTAATTTTTTTTTGATTTTTTTTTTAATGATCTACTATAATATTGTGATATGAGTAGTGAAATTATTCAGAGTGTAATTGTAATTGCAATTGGTTCTATTGGTTTCAATCTTTCGCCTCCATTTTACATGATGTACTTAATTTAATGATATATCTAATTTAATTAAGTAATAGAAAGTAGATTTAGAATTGGGGAAACAAAAAAACATTTATGATGTTTTGTAATTTTCACTATTAATTAAAATTAACCTTAGGTTGAATTTTGGAAGAAATGTTTTTTTGGTGATTAAGGTTACATCCAAATTAGGGTATTGGATAAATGTGAGGTACCCTTAGTTAATTTTCAGATGTACCCCGCAAGTAGGTATTGCATGCAAGGGTTTGAATGGCTTTTGTAATTTTTTTTTTTTTAAAAAAAATATTTTTCTCTTCTCTTAATTGATTTTTTTTTCTATTTCTACTTCACAATGATTTTTTTTAAAAAAAATTCCTTCTTGTCTTTTCCCCCATTGCAATAGGTGCATATTGTGTGCCTCACATGTGAGAAATTGCATGAACCAACCGAAAAACTAATGGCCATTTTATGGTTCCCATTTAGGTATTGCAAGATCCACCCAAAAAATTCAATGTGTATTGTTGTCTCACATGCAAATATTGCAACCTAAACCTCAAAAAACCAAATATGCAATGTGGCCGACCTTGCAATACCTACATATGAATCACAAAATATGCTTTGATTTTTTGGGGTTTAGGTTACCATATTTGCATGTGGGGCAACAATACACATTGGTTTTTTGGGTCAATCTTGCAATATTCACATAAAATGTCCATTGGTTTTTTGGACAATGCATGCAATACCTTTCAACCTCTTGAGCTTTTGCATCTATGGTACCTTGTCACTCCTACATAAAAATACACAAAGGAGGATTAATACAAGCAACCAAAAAAAAAATTCCAAAATTAGAAGATTTAATAAATAAAAAAATTTCCTTGCTTTTCGTTTATTTATTTATTTAGTTTTATGGTTTTGTTTATGTTCATCTCTATCCTCTTCTTCACAAACCAACAAAAGAAAAAAGAAAAAAATGAAATGAAATGAGAAGGGGAAGGAAAACATTTTCTTCTTACTCTTTTTCTTCTGTTATTTCTCCACCATCTTCCTTCTTCACAAACCAAAAGAAAAAGATTTTTTTAAATTTTTAAATCAATAAATAATAAATAAATAAGGGGAAGGGAAAAAAAAAAAAAACTATTTCATCTCCAAGGTCTCTTCCTGTAAGTGTTCAGCTTGGTCACTTTTTGGTTTTGCTTCTGGTTTTTCTCTTCTTAGTGATTTTTGTTGCATGTTGGACGACATTAAAGTTTTGGGCATCTTGTTTGAGTTTGCTTTTTTTCTTTTTCTTTTTGTGCAAGATACATTAAATGAGGATGTTTGTCATGCATAAGCACTTTTAAGGTTGAAGGATGTTTAAGTTATTTTGAGATCTTTTTGGTATTTTGTCCAAAAACTTTTCTATTTATTCCATTGTTTCCTTTTTTTTTTTTTTTGTCAACACCAGCTTGCCTCCTTGGACTTGGTCTTCATTTAAGTTTTTTCGAGACTTTTGAGCCCAAGGTTTTTAGATTGTCTTTAGACCCCATTAATGCATTGACAACTTTTTCTTTCCATCTTTTGTGTGAGATCAATTTCATTCAATAAAATTCATTGTGCTGATGGTTTATATAGTGAATTGAACATTCATTACACTTATCATTGTTGTTAGATCCCTATTAGATCATCACTAGTTCTTATTGGAAGCAATAGAGGCCAGAAGCTCCAATCCACTCCCCTTCCAAGCCTATTTGAAGTTGGTGTAGGAACTATTCCCTTGGATGTATTGACATGCGTTCCTCCTTTTATGCAATTTGTTGAAGGAGGGATTAGATTGACTTCATGAAAACATTTCAAGTGAATTTCACAACCATCTTTCTCCAATATCGTCTCTAATATCATTTTTTATTCAAATTGTGCATGTTTGAAATATTGTGCTTGCTCAAGGAAAGGTGCTTAACTTTTTGCTTGCCTAATCATTTCATCTTTTTGTATATCTACTCTTTAATGTTTTTCATTTACATTACACACTAAGTTGGGTTCCCCCATTTGTTAACTCTTGGGGTAAACCCGTTGCATTTGTCGCTAGCTTTTAAATCTTGCAAGGATTCAAAAGGGACACTAGTTTAAAAAAGTAAAAAATACATGATTAAAAATATAAGGTGCAATATATTGGTTGTTGAGTAAAATTATCAATTCATTAATTAAAAAATAAGGTACATTTCATTCAAATAATCAATTTCATTATAATATAAGCTATGTAATAATTGAAATAATGGATTATAATTAATGTAGGGTGACTTATATATATATATATATATATATATATATATATATATATATATATATATATATATATATATATATATATATATATACTAATAAAATGATAAAAAATAGGTTTGAGAATTATCTACTACCTCTTAAAAATGGTCATTTGACTCACGTAGATTCCAAACTTTACACTAAATGTTCCTTTGAAATAGGGACCCACCTTTTTCGTTATTATGATGGTGGGGAATGAATTGCATTTCATGATGTAATTTGAAATGCTTTGGATTTCATTGAAAAAATGCAGGGTTTCATGTTTAGCATGAACAAACCTATATCCTTCCATCCCCTTTTGTTAAGTCTATTCATTAACATGTTAACATCATGTTATTGATTGTTGGCATTTGCATTTTGACAAATGTGATCATCACTAATCCCACCTGAGTAAATTTGGTCTCTCAAATTGTTTCATCTTGCGAGGTGTTGATTCAAGCAAAGGAAATTTTTTACCATGATTGGCATTCAACAAATACATTTTGTTCTTTTGCCATTCTGATTTTTGAATGCTTACATCAACAAACAAACAACTTTTTTTTTTATTGATGCCAGTGCAGTCTAGCGCCTAGCCAATAGTCATAGCCGTTCGCAACCGCCTGTAACCACAAATCGACTGTGGCTGCGGTTAGGATTTTTAGTAATGACCGGGTGCAGGCAGATATGCACCTCAACGGGCGGCTGTGGCTGCGACCGTTATTCAAAGAGTACGACCTTATTGGTATCAATTTTCAAAGCATCATGCATATATATTATAAAAAAACCAAATTAACATCATTAAAACAAGATATTCTGCCTTGGCAACCTTAAAAGTTAGTATTAAAGTTTAGACTCCAGAGTTAGTGCTACTTTGCGGCACATTTTGCAGAGTAGTGTATGGTGTTCATTGCTTCTTAATGCAAGTTTTTGATTTTGAGATCAACATTTTTAGATTTTGTGTCTTGACTAGCACAACACATCATGCAGTGCTTTGAGTCGTTTAATGATGCTAAGAAGAAGATATCCATTGATTTAACTAGTAAGAACTTGCAGTATGCAGTGATACCCTTTATGTCGAAGAATCGACCATCAACCAACAAGTTATGGGATTGCATGGGCTAGGTGGTCGTGAAGGCCAGTGGCGAGTGGGTGTGCCTCGATTTGGAGGTGGATGGCAAGGGTCAAACCAAAACGGTGTACATGTGCACCTACATCAAGCCCACTTGCTTAAGTATTTACGTACACAACTCGCGGGACGGCATGTCGTTGATGAGTGGCCACACCTGTTCGCGTGTAGCTACTACAGCTTCCTTTTCGAACAACTTAGTCGTTTGGGCAAGTAAGCGCGACATGCCAACCGACTCCACCAAGGCCAACATGACCAATGTCCTCGTCAACATGTGTTCGTGGGACATTCGCCCATTCTTGTTGGTGGAAGGCGCAGGCTTCGAGAACTTCATCCATACTGCCCTAGACATTGGCTTTGCAAGTAAGACGCCACTGCTTGCCAAGGACTTGCTGCAGTTTCGACAGATCTTCAAGCGTAATACGATGGTCCAATTTGACAAAGGTGTCTTGAAGCTACAAGTCATCCTACGCAAACACTTCATTGATAATGGGCACATTGCATTCTCCACTGACATTTGGATGGACAACACCACACAAATGACGTATAATGTTAACACCTTACACATGATCGATGACAATTGGGTCATGCACGCTCGTGTCATGTCTTGTGATGAGTTTGGTGAAGGCATGAGCCACACCACCCCAACGATTCATCATGATTTTGTTAACAACGTTCACCCATTCATATCCTGGAAGGAGGACGAGGTGACAGTTTAGGTGGTGAACTGGCAGGTGGTGGTCAAGTCGGATCTGACATCGAACAATAACGGAGCGGAAGGAATGTTGTCAGAGTTCGAGTTGGACCTATGCTATTGCCATTGCCTGTCGACATGTATTAGCTATGTGCTGTGGAAGCAGACTTGCATGGTGGGCGGCGTTAAGTAGTCGGCGGCCTAACTCTTCTACGAAGAGTCCGAGTTGGTCTTTGACACGATTGATGATGCGAAGGCGCTAGTCACGTACATGAAGAAGACGCTCCTAAATAATAAGTTGAATAACAAGATGAAGCAGGATGTGGCGACGTGCTTTGACGGTTTCCTAATCATGTTGCAATTTGTGGCCGCCAAATTGGCTAGGTCCATCGAGCTGCTAAAAAAGAGGAAATAGGAGAAGTGCGTCGAGTGCATCATCGAGCCATTGCTCATTGAACTCATTCGACTGCTGCACTACTTCAAGTTGGCCAGCAAGTCCCTGGAGTTGTTCCTCACGACCACCATTCATCTCGTCGACATGCGGTTTGCCAAATTGATCGCCCACCTCCAACCGCAAGTTGAACCCGTCACCGTTGACGGTGCAAACAACGAGAAGGTGACCATTGTAGTTGTCAGTGACGAGATTGGCCCCATCAAGGCGTTCCCGTTTGGTCATGTCAAGGAGAAATACTTCCTCAAGCCGCTCCATGTTGTTGCCGCCTACCTAGATTCGTTGCAAAAGAACCGCCTGTTCGATTGTGGCTTCACTCAAAAGCTGATTGACCACGACTTGTTCTACCTCAAGGACATTATGCGCAAGGTTGGCCCACCCAAGCAAATGGCGGTGTTCGAGTCTGGAGATAAGCGTCCACTATATACAAAGAAGAACCGCGCCAAGAAGCCGCGCATCGTCTTTGTCCATGCCGGCCTTAGTCGAGATGACAGCAATGACGATTCTTCGAAAAGCAACGGTGACCACGAGCAAGGCGAGGCGGCCTAGCTCGAGGCCCTTATCGAGCACGAGTTGGCCTTGTATCGCTTGCTGGTTGACAAGAGCGATAAGAAAGTTCTACTTCAAGAGGATACACATAAAAGAGCCCGACTAGATGGCGAAGTCAAGCACGACGTCAACTTGTTGCCATGGTGGAAAATCAAGTTCGCCAATTTTCCCATTATGGCTTGCGCTGCCTGTGCCATACTCTACATTTCAACTTCAAGTTCGATGCCAGAATGTACATTTTCGTCCGTCGGCAATACGCGGACCAACAAGCGCAACACGTTGAAGCCCAACACACTGAACGCCCTCCTTTACCCCCGCTCCAATCAGGACCTGGACCGTTCATAGTAGGTTGACATTTTTTTATAAACACATGAACGGATATGATGAAAACAATGATGTGGGTGAAAAGGCTACGGCCGAAACATTGTGATGGTGGGTGGCTACGGTTGTGACTGGATATCGCTAGGTAAATCGGGCGATTGCGGCTGCGACCGAGAATTTAGCTGGAATAAAATGGCCAGGCTGCGGCCGGATCCTGCAGGATGTGTGGACAGCACTGATTAACGTGCATGATATAGTTAACAAATGACACCAATAACCCTCCTTTGATAGTTCTACATGCCTTTTATAGGCAGAGAATGTTAGTAGCGTTGCAGAAAGTGTAAAGCCATTTTTATTTTGGAACGGGTCATCGTTACATGTGAGGGTTTTCATAAGCTTACTACACTTTTAGGTTTTCTTCCATTTCCTTCTGATATGCTTCCTGCGAATGGTGAAGGCTCTGGTGAAGGCACGGGAACATAATTTGTTCCTTTGCCCCTTTGTGACCCACTTTGAATTTTTGCACTTCTAGTTGAAACTTGGGTCCTTTGTCTTTGTTCATCCTTTCGCCCTTTGCTGGGTGCTTTGTTTGTTTACTGGGTTTGATCATTTTAACTTCTTTTATCTGTTTTTTCTCCACAAACCAGAAACATAAAAAATAAAAAAGGGAAAAGAAAGGGGAGTGGGGTACCGTTCTAGCTACTGTTTTATTTCCTAAGGCTTCTTTTCTTTTCTAGTTGGTGCTTGTTCTTGTTATTTGCAAACCAACCCAAAAAAAAAGGATTCAAAATTAAAAAGAGGGGAAATGGAAGAAGAAAAGTTGTAAGGGTGTTAAAGCCATGTTGGAGCTTCAGGGATGGTGGGTCAAAGTTTGGGTGATGATAATAAAGGGGATGGAAAGTAGAGGTAAGAGGGATACGCAGATAGAGCTGAGAAAAACATTCATAGGCAGAATGGGTTTCATCCATGAATGAAACCAATAATGGGTTTTTCTCGATTGGTCCTCCATTGGCAGGTGTGGAGTCACTTGGGCTTAGAGTTAGTCCCACGAAACTTGGTTGCAAAATAAGATTAAACAAGGGGTGTGTCACGCTGTGTGGCCTTGCCATTTACATTAAAAAGCATCTTAAGGCAAAAGAAGAATTACAGAAACTCAAATATTTCACCATGCAAAAATATAATCTTAAAAAAAATCCTCTAAAACAAACCAAAATCCTTCAAGATATTATAACTTTAGAACTAATCTCAAGTTTGAACACAAGCCAAAATATAATCTTTCAAAAAAATCCTCATATAAAAATAGACCTATTACCTAGGGGCCAAAAAATCCCTTAAGCTACTATACTCTACAATGAATTTAAACACAATATCCTTGCCTTGGTAGGCAAGGCAAAAAAAACAGATAATTTACCAACAAGGGAACAAGTAAATATTATACTCAATACAATGGTTTTTTTGGGGGTGAATCTTCACAATTTGGTGAGAATAGCTTTCAACAAGTCATCAAATTATAAAAGGAATCCTAAAGTTTTCTATTTCCCCCTTTCACCTTAAGTCCTCTTGGGCATGGTGGCCAACTTACTCTTCTCCTACTTCACAAATTTCCAAAAAAAAAGAAAAAAAACACTGGACCCAGTCAAGTTTTCTTTGAGAAAAAAAAGGTTCCAAATGAACTAGAAACAAAAAAGGGCGCTTATAATTTTTTTATAAGTGTCTTATGAAAATAAAGATTAAAAAGGTGCCAAAAAAATGACCGACAGTTGCCAGTCTTAGTGACTAGGCCCTAGGTGAACTCGGTTTTAACCCTCCAGGGTATCTTTTTAGCGCAAACGGGACTATTGGGTTGGGGGTAAAAGTAAGAATGGTAAAAACAGATGGGAGACACCACGACGCAGCAGCGGCTGAAGAACGCTAGTGTTCTGAAAACAAACGAACAAAGGAAAGACTGCCGGAATCGACGCACGAGCTTCTTCGCCGCCATCGCGTTCTTCGATCTCTCTCGTACTAGTAGTACTCCTCATCGGATCTCTGCAGCGTGTTTGCGAAATCGAGGCTGATTCGGTTCGGAGTGTGTTTTGGTTTCTTTTGTTTTGTTGTGCTCTGTCGCTCTAGGAAGAAGAACAGGAAATGAGAGAAATAATCTGCGTTCACGTTGGACAAGCGGGAATCCAACTCGGTAATGCATGCTGGGAGCTCTTCTGTCTAGAACATGGCATTCAGCCCGATGGCAATCTCATCACGTACTCTTCTAACGACTCCTGCATCCCCCCGTATTGTTCGCTGTTGTTTTCCTCTCTTACAAAACAAATTCAAGACATTATCTATTTGTCTGCGACAAGTAGCCTATTGCCAACCTATAAGTCGTTTGCAAGCTGGGATTCATATCTATCATGCGTGACGGCGTTTCTCACAGGTCTTTGGTATAGGAACGCAGGGGAAAGAAAATATAGCTGCTCATGAGTTTTTATCATGTGCTGTTATTGTCGTGTTTGGATGTGTCCCTCTCCGTCTGTCGATTCAGGATGTCTTCGTCACTGAGAAGAAGTTGCAAAAGTTTCAACCGCTCGTTACTTATTTGCCTAATCTTATTGTGGCGGTCTTTCTCCCTTTTCCTTTGGTCGAGAAATTCCAGATGTGTTCCGAGCATGTAGACGCTGTTGTTCCGTTTAGGTTTCAGTTTGTCTCACAGCGAACGTAGGAAGCTGTGTGTACGATAGAAAGCGTGATAAGCCTCTAGACCGCTTCCTCCAACGAAATAGAGATCCGATCGGCGTTTACATCACCGCTGCTCACACCTCTTGAAAGTTCTTCCGTGCGGGAGGATCAAAATCTGGTTCCTGAAAATCCAGGAACGGGTGTTGAAGCTTCGAACCCGCCGATGGCCAGATGGGCGGGTGCAAGCTGTACCATGGAGAATCTAATTCAGATTATTCCACCATGCTTTTGCTTACAAACAAAGTTCGTAAAGATGAGGATATCAAGGTGTTTCTCCTTGATGTCAGCAGGCGATTTCATCGCGTTAAGGGAACTGGCTTCTTGTCATAGCTGGATTGTTTCTTTTAGCGTCATGGAACTTATAGCTGCTGTGAGCACTTGCTCAGTTCTCCCGCGTTCTGTCTGTGTCGAGTTCCAATTCTCATTCAATTTACTGAAGGGGACTCCTAAAAGGAGCTTTAGAGGCTGTGATGTGTGTTTTCTCGTGGCTTGCCGTGAAGTGTGAAATGCGCCCTGGTAGTGATTGTTTTCAGGATCTGTGTGAGCCCTTGCTTATAGAACTCCATTCTACAAACCAGCTTCCTCTACACGGAAATTGAAATAGAAATTTGTGATGCAACTCGGAAGAGTAGGTCACTTTTTGCTTCTTTGTGTTGGACGACAGCTTTTATGGAGATCCATGTGTTAAGCTATATAGTAGATATGTATCATGAAGCTCTCATAACAGAAAAATCCTGAATGTTTTCAAAGAGAACAGAAGCACCATGCCTGATTTTATTGGCATGAGCAAAGACATACATTGGCTTTCCTGCATCCCAACACAGTTTTAGGTCATACTTTTTCTCAGTTTGGAAATTCAAAAAAATTAAATGCCTGAATTCATGGCCGCAGGGGTGAAGGAAGTGTGGAAATGGAGTCTTTCAGCACATTTTTCAGTGAGACAGGAGCTGGGAAGCATGTACCTCGGGCATTGCTTGTAGATTTGGAGCCCACTGTTATTGATGAGGTTCGAACTGGCACCTACCGTCAACTTTTCCATCCAGAGCAACTGCTTTCTGGCAAGGAGGATGCTGCTAACAACTTTGCCCGGGGGCACTACACAGGTGACATTCTTTGTTGCACTTTTGGTTATATGGCACAAGGCAATCTTTAGGGGCAGTTATAAATGTGTCATGATTTTGCTCAGAAGTCGATGGTCCAATCTCTTTTCGTTCTGTTCTTTTGCTGTAGTGGCCTTCTTGCCATCAACAGTTAGCTAAAAACACAGAATTGCCATCATTTGTAGTGCTGAAGGCTGGAATTCAAAAGTCTGCCATTTTCCTGGCATTGTTGTGACTGGTCTGTTTCACCCACATAGTGGGTGCATGAAAGGCTAACAATATCTGTTGGTGTGATTTCGCAGTTGGAAGAGATGTTGTGGAATCCTGTCTTGACCGGATTAGAAAACTGGCAGACAATTGCTCAGGCTTGCAAGGATTTCTGGTCTTCAATGCTGTGGGAGGTGGAACAGGTTCTGGTTTGGGTGCCCTGCTGCTCGAAAGGCTGTCTGTTGATTATGGGAAGAAGTCCAAATTAGGCTTCACTATCTATCCTTCCCCACAGGTATGTCTATTGTTTGTTATTGATGCAAGGCAAGTCTTCTGTTTCATCATATAGGTTCCTGTGTATTCTGGCAGTGAAGTAAGTGGCCAAGTGTTCCACATACTGTTTTGAGCTTGAAAATTTCTCAGCTATGGATTTTTTTGGTATGTGTTGGCAGGTGTCAACAGCTGTGGTAGAACCTTACAATAGTGTGCTCTCGACCCACTCCCTCATTGAGCATACAGATGTTTCTGTGCTCCTAGATAATGAAGCCATCTATGATATCTGCAAGAAGTCACTTGATATTGACAGGCCAACATACACCAATCTGAATCGTCTTGTATCGCAAGTTATTTCATCCTTGACTGCATCACTGAGGTTCAGTGGTGCCCTGAATGTTGACATAACAGAGTTTCAAACAAACCTTGTTCCTTATCCAAGAATACATTTCATGCTGTCCTCGTATGCCCCTGTTATCTCTGCTGAGAAAGCCTACCATGAGAACCTCTCTGTTGCAGAAATCACAAGCAGTGTTTTTGATCCAGCATCCATGATGGCCAAGTGTGACCCACGCCATGGCAAATACATGGCTTGTTGCATGATGTTTCGGGGTGATCTCACTCCCAAGGATGTCCAAGCAGCTGTAGCAACCATTAAGAGTCGACGTGCTGTGCAATTCGTTGACTGGTAAGCTGTTTACTGGTCATTCTCCAGAACATATACAAGAGTTGTGATGACCTTCCTAGTTCCTTTCCATAGCCAGTTCTTGTATGTCAGTAACATTGGTAAGATACATTGAAAGATATGTTTTGGAGTTGACTGATGTCAATAGCATGGAGCCATTGCAGTTAATTCTCTAGTGAAATCGCAGGTGCCCAACTGGATTCAAGTGTGGAATCAATCATCAGCCACCAACAGTAGTGCCTGGCGGTGATCTTGCAAAGGTGCGCCGGGCTGTATGCATGATCAGTAACACCACAGCTGTAGCCGAGGTTTTCTCTCGTATCAATCACAAATTTGACCTGATGTACAGCAAGCGGGCATTTGTCCACTGGTATGTGGGTGAGGGCATGGAAGAAGGTGAATTCTCAGAGGCACGAGAAGACCTGGCTTCATTGGAAAGAGATTATGAAGAGGTTGGAGCAGACACAACTGATGAAGCTGAGGATGCAAATGGTGAATGAAAGTAGCTTGTAACCACAGCCCTGGACTGGTCACCAACTTGGAGACTTGGAGACCCTTTTCCTGGCCAGTATATTTGGGCACTGCAAAAGTCAATTTGTTCATTCAGCCCAAGTTCCCAATTTTGACTTCATCAGGTTGAATGATTGTTTGACTATTCAGAAGCTGCTTTGAAGAGCTTTGGTATCGTTTGTGAACTGTTGTTGATGCAGGTCAAAAAGCACTGTTGGAGTTGCTGTAGGCACCATGTTCTGCTTGAAGTAGGTTTACATGTTTGTGCAATCAATGTTAGCCTGATGGTACCCAAGTTGAGATCACTGTGTACACTTGAATCCATTTTACCAATTTAGAGATCTGTAATTAGCCATGCAAAGGTGCATGGAATAGCAGATCCAAGAGATAGTATGATGTGTGGTCTTGTCATACCTGCTGAACATGTTCCATGCATCCATGCAAAATTTAGTTAGTGGTAACATGATGTTTACTTCTTGTTTTATTTTGGCATGTGCATGAACATGTTGTTGGGCATTGAATCATTCGTTATCATTTAGAAGAGGCAAACCCATACACACAATGCAATTTACACAATCCTTGTTGATTACCTTAATTGTAACTCTTGTTAAGTTTGGGGTTTTACCTACAGTGAGTGGGGAAGTAAGAGAATAAAATGAATGCATGGAAGGGTTGAATTTACTCAAATTTAAGAACAAGATCTTGAAGATGTGGTGACTTGTGTTTCAGTCTTTCCTGTTAGTATACTCTTTTTGTTAAACATGAAAATGGAAAAATGAGAATGTCAAGTACAATATCCTCTCTCACACTTGCAAGGTTTAATGATAGTGAAAAAAAAACCCAATCTTTTCAAGGGAGAAGTATTACATTCCATGAAATTAGAAACCAAAGAAGTGGTTTCACGAGAGAAAAGTATTGCATTCCTTGAAATCACAAATCTAAGAATTTATTTCACAAAAGTGTATACTATTCCAATTTGCATGTTAAGTGTTCAGTTTATTTCTCCCTGCCTTCTTTAATGCTTGCTAATTACCATGCAAATTTTGAGGTTCCTCTTTTCCTTGATCCCTATCCCCAAAGTCACCGAATGCATGAAGGAAAATCAAAGCTTTCCTTCTGAATGATGATACATCCTTGACTACAAGATGCATAGTTTCTGAGGTAGAAGAAGCTCTTTGGAACTCAAGATTAGGTTTTAGGGTTTAAGGGTTTAAGACTGAATGGGTTTTTTATTTCCAAATTCCTCAAGTAGGTTTACTGGCGAGGATCCCCAGCATTAATTAACAATAAGGAGCAACTGTCCTGGTGGACTAGTAGATCTTTTCTGGAATCCTGCCTAGTTCTGGTGACGTAATAAAACACTCTCTAAATATGGTGACTTTTAACTTTTTTTCTCGCGGTATGGCGAATTTTTTAAGAAAATTTTCAAAATTTCCTTTGTTGGTTTCACCACCGCTTTTTTTCCTCTCGCTGGGTATCGAAAATTCGCCACAAAAAAAAATTCCTGCTCAACAAAAATGCCTACTCAACCACGTAAAATCTGATGCATGATGCAGGTTATGGTCACCAGGGAGGAATAAGAACCATGTCTATATCTTGTTGAGTGAACTGTCCACACAGATCTACCAAGGTAGTTAGTTTCAGAGTCCTTTCTTGTCACCAAAGAGTAACATAGGGTGGGATGCAGGACCCAAGGCTGTGAGAAATGGGGAAGACTCTGCCCATGGTAACAAATGAAATGTGTAACCAACTTAGCTAGTTCATTTGTTTAGTTGTGGCTGAGGGTTTGCAACAGCAGTGTGCAGATTTCACAGATGACTTGAAGTTCATCCCCAGATTCCTGAAAACTCTTTTGCAAGAATAAAATGATGCTACTGATGCATCATGAATACATTGTGAATGGTTCGAGGTAGTTCTGGAAGGGTTTTGGGTAGAAGGTTCCTACAAAAACTGAGTCACCTTACTGATATAGTCACCAGGGCACAGATATACAAAGGAACTACCAGGTGCAGAGCTTGAAGGTGTATGAATACGATACAATTTTCCATATCAGATACAAGTATCCAGCAATCTAATGTCAATTTCTCCCACTCCAAATATGCACTAAGAGCAGCGCAGTCGTTCTGCACAGCGGAACTCCAGATCACGCACCATGTGCCAGCGTTCAGGCAGCAGTGTCGGTTCCATGTAGCTCACAGCCATCAACCTTGCCATTGTTAACCACCTAGAAACCACAACATCTTCATCAACAAACAGCACCGCCTATCTCATGCCTACTTTCATTTCGCTCGTTGTTTGTCTCCCGGCAAGAATTGCAAAAACCCTGGGCCAAACAACAAATGATGTGAAGGTTGCTTTTGTACCTGTGGAAGGTCTCCGGGCCTAAAGTTCGATCTTCTTGCCTAGCTGCCACAAGATCATCCTCGACAGTCTGCCAGTATTAACACAATTTGGGACTCTGTTAGTGAACATGCTTCCCCTGCATGAAGGAAACCCTCCTAAGAGGGTTCTACTGCCTATAGTTATGGCCAGAGAGCTCAAATCCATATTGGAACAAAGAAGAGGATTTTGAGGAAAGCACTGATCTGCAGAGAAGGTGGCAAGCTGATGGTGACTACCTTTCTGGGAGCTCGCTCAAGTAAAACATTACCTTTAAACTAGAAGGCTGTAAGGTGACTACACTTCTGGGAGCTCACTCAAGTAGTGTATTACCTTCAAAATAGAAGGCTGTAAGGTATGCTCCATGTCTCTTGCCATTGTAAGGTACAGGCGCCACTTTGCAAAATCCAATTCATCAGCAGTTGAACAAGCAGGGGTTGCAGTTGACATGAGGGGGACAACAGCATCTGCTGGGAGCATCCGAGATTTCGCCTGTTGCATGATTGCACATCCAGAGTGTGTATGAGCCAACCCTTTTCTTGAACACTGACCATCAGATGGGTGAGATATGAAGAAATGGCCTTTACCTGAGAAAGAATCAATACTGGCAAATCAGCTGGCATCTCCATCTTGTAGAACTGGAAGTCATATTCCACCTACATCATTTCAAAAGTAGTCAGCAATCACCTTGAACCTGGAACCTGTAACCTAGATTTGTGCATTGACAAAAGCAATTAGTATCACCTTTTGCCATTCCAGTAGATGCTTTAAGCTTGCCAGGTTTTGGATACCAGTGGCATTGAGGGTGCCAGCTTCCAAAGCTGTCTCATCAAGTGTTAAGTGTGTTCCTTCAGCAAGTTGCAGCATCCCTGTCACGAGCCTGCATCACACTGATCAAATCTGAGTTACCAGAATGGCTAACTGGTGGCATGAAGAAGAAAGAAGGTAGAAATTATGATCTGACCTGTTGGCAGCATAATCTTTCCGAGGAGCAATGGATGCCAAATTCAAAGAATGGAGGGAGAGGGGCATAAGATGTGATCGTGGCAACAACTTTGCTATGGTGTTTGAGGCTGAAACAGCCAAGGGCGATGGAGCACCCTGCACTCCTGGGCTGCAGCCTGTAAGGTTGAGGGACAGCTTTCCAAGTGCCATTGAGTCAACTCGTGTATGCACCTGTGAAATCATGATAAGGTTTTGGATTGTTTGCATTTTGAAATGGAAGGGGAACACCAAATCAGAATGAGAGTCTTTCAGGATCTTCTCCAAGCCTGATGACATGATTATACAAGTAGTGCAAAGATGGAATGAAAGATTGCTAATAGGCCCCAAACTGGGAAGACGCCATTTTCTCTGTTAACTTGTAAGGGCCTAGATGATACCTGGGAGAGCAAATGCAAGAGCATATACTCAGCAGCAAGAGAGTCACCCCCAATGACATTCCTTAAGCAGTCCAAAAGAGATTGTCTAATTTGCTCTATAGCTGGCAGTGGTACCTGGCATGGACCAATGCAACTCTCAGCATACATGCCTACCCAAGGAAATCTTTAGAAGTTCAGTACTGGGTCCCTAAATCTCTTCAAAAGGGTCCACTACATATTGATAAGATTGCTTCATCTGACCTGTGCATGGGCTCATCTGAAAGTTTACAACAGGCAAGCAGAGAGGCAACATTGGACAGGGGTAAAAGACTTACAGGGACACCAGGGTGGAGAGTGGGCAATGTTGAAATAAGGGTTTGCTGAGATATCTTTCGAAGAGTAATACATTGCAAGCGTGGCACCTGTGCACAATAAGTTGATCAGTTAATGCTTAAACTAAAGAGAGAATGAGTGAATGAAATAGTAAGTACAACTAACAGACTCCCACAAGGAACCAGCCTGTCTTTGTAAATATGCCATTAGTGAGTTAAATCATTTTTCTCCAGATTAAGAGTTCATATCGATCATTGGCATTACATTGATGAACTTTTGTCTTACTTTTTCTCCAGATTAAGAGTTCATACCTATCATTGGCATTACATTGATGATCTTTTGTCTTACCTTGCTTGCAGGCAGCAAGACAGAGACATGATCTTCAATAAAAGCAGACTCAAACTCAGCATCAATCTTTGCTCCATTGGCTTGAGGAAATCCAACAGCTGATATTTCCGGGTCAAAGGTGAGGACCCCAAAGAACTCCACAATGTCATTAAGCTTAATGTCTGCATCTAGACCATCATAGACCTGCCAGATTGCAGATTATGTAAAAGCTGCAAACCCAGGTGTATATTGCAATCTTAGAATCCCAATTACTGTTAATAGTACACAGAAGAGGAACCAAAAAATGACTAGAAACTGTACAAGTCCACTGAATAAGAATTAGTAAGAAGGGACAAGGTCATCAAATTTCCAGGACAATGTCCTAAGACTCTGCAATTCCTTTAGACCTGACCTGACAACATATCAGTGGACGAGGGAAGATAAAGAAAAAAGATTCAACCCTAAAAACAGAGAAAAGACCAAGATTCATTTGAGTAAAAGTGACAGTCATATATCTTCAGTGATCTTCAGCAGCAACATGTATGATAATGACTAGCTACCATACCATCCCCACTGACACCAACAGCTCTCATAGCAGCAGGTGGAGGTCAATGCCATGTGTTAACCAGATGCTGGCTAGCTCAACATATAAAAGAGAAAGAGACGCCAATGAAATCAAAGAGAAAGAGGAACACAAAACAGAATAAAATAATGAAGAACAAAAAAAGGATAGAGGAAGAGAAGAGAGAAGCCACATGGAGAACTTTGAGAGCATGATACAATGAATAGAACACCAATGTTGTCATATACAGGGCCTTCAATGCAAGCGGAGCACCCATTCATGATTCAACCTCTGTTGTATCATGTCCACCATTGGAGAGAATATAGATGGAGCCTTCAATGATAACTAGGCTTTCAGAAAAAATCTGGGCGTAGGAATCCAGAGGGCTACCTTGACAAGACACGGAACCAGCTTGTTTCCATCAACAGCATTTAATGGCATATTCAGGTCCAAGGTATGCACAGCTGCAGTAGCCACCTCTTGTGATGTACTTGTTGCAGATGAGCTCGCATCTTCTCTCTGATCACAAAACAGCAGCTCAGTGGCAATTCATCAAACCTTGACAACTGAAACCCAGTGAAGCAAAGAGTTCCTGATAAACTCACTTCATGCAAAGTACTTTCAGTGACAGTATAGAAAAAGTACCATTCGCTTATTGTCAATAAGTTCATCAGCACATGCCATAGTTGCATCCATATCCTGTGACAAGGAAAGTGGAAATTTTTAGAACATACAATAACATACTGAGTTTTAACTACTTATACTAACAATGTGAGAATACAGATACAAGCTACAAGCCATAATGCCAATTGCATGTTCTCCAACATTCTTGAAAATGAACAGCAACTCACCTCAGCACCTTCTGCATCTCGTTGTCTTTTTTCACCTCGTACTGCAACCAGAGGTCTAATAGCAGCTGTTGCACCCAGCTCATCTGTTGGCGAAAATGCTTCTTTCACCCACTCATTCTCACCTGGAACCTGAAGAACCCACGAACCAGTTTTAAAATTCTGAATGTATTGTGCCCTCAGGCAAAAAACTCTATAACTTAGGAATGCTGGAAGGCCAACGCATCATAGTGTGGGAAGCATGGCCATACAGGTACACAGTAGAGTAGACGGCGATCCCACATTTGCGGCTCTGTATCCTGCTCTGTTGGCACATCAGCTACATCCATGTACTTGGTCGTGTGCCAGTCCCCACCTTCCTGTTGAAACAAAACCTTGATTACATGTGCTGCAGTTTGACATAGGGTCTACTAAGTTTGCCAATTTCACAATACTCTAGGTCTGATAATAGCTTGGACAATCAGAATCCAATGCTTGCAAAGTTAGACTGAAACTGTTTTGTTCGAATTCACTAGAGGACAGAATTGCATATTAAAATAGATCTTTAAAAATTTTAGAAAAACAGCAGAATGTGCAAGCAATCAATGAGAGAAATTACAAATCAGGGAGTTTTTTTCATTCCAGCAGTAAGCCTCTCTACAGCCTTGGTGATTAAAAAGCATGAAGATGATCACGTGGGAGATAACATAGGCAAGAGAGATTGGAACTTGATTTAAGTGAAAAATGGCTCCAGCAATAGAAACCTTATAAGCCCCAATGTAGTATTCCACATCAAACATGTCTTGCACCTGTGCACATATGAACAGGTGGAGGGCCTTCGTCATCATCTTTCTATAGAAAAAGAGAGAGTACAAAGTCCAAGCAGATGAGCTGGTTAAACAAACTTCCTCCACATTCAAACCTACTGAAGCAAAAGAGCTTGACTGGTGGCATGCAACGGATCATCCCTACAAGTATAAGACGATGGATGCCCTCCAATGTCCCTGAAATATGAACGTGTGCAGAGTAAAGAACGAATTTCTTAGGCTCTTCAAGCTCCTGATAAGACCGGAATTAGGCAAGTGAAGGAGAAGTGTACCATGCCGCGAAACCTGACAAGCGAATTGACGGGTAGGGAGTCCAGTTGCACCGAGTTGATCTCAGGTACCTGCTGCCTCCGTGACAACCAGCAATTCCGAGTCAAAAGACATGTCCAACGCAGAAAACACACCAGACCTGTTGCGAGACTCGCCGGTAGATTCCTCCGAAGCCGCTTGAGGAAACCATGGAGAAGGCAAAAGTATGACGATTATTAACAAGATGCCACCATAGAATACAAGTGGACGAAAAAAAGGAGAAAGCTGAGTTGCGACCTTGCAATGGGCATTGCGGCCAAACAAATAGGACTCGAAGAGTTCCTTGACACCCCAGTCAGAGCGAGTGAAGTCCGCAGGCGACGTCGCCGCACGGCAGGCCTTGTCAAACAAAACCCTGACAGCGCCAACAGGGTTACGGAAACAGTCCACCGGCGGACCTCCCATTCTAAAACTACTAAGTAGTACTTGCCGCGGCCCCTGCCCACCCCTCCTCCTCAATCTACGACGATGTCAAATGTCCTCTTGGAAAATATACACAATGTCCGCAATTTCACGATGCCGCCGCTTCTCGACAAGCGGCTGGATCCAAGTCGATCAAGTTGTATGTAGGTACAGCAATTCTTTCTCGTACAAAGCTAGTTGATAGATAGATCCCTGGTTTCTACCAATGCAAAAAGAATGGCAGAATAACAAGAGGATCTGTGCGCTATTTCTGTTTCGATCTGTGCAGATAAAAAAAAGGCCCCCGAATTTTAGGAAATCGCGAGTTTGGATTGCGGATTTGGTGTCGCTCTGAGGAGAAGAAGAATCGAACCGCGACGCAACGACAAGAAGACGAAGAAGAGGGCGGGAAACGGAACTTCCCCGCGCACAGTTCGACCAATGAGGGTATGGCACGTGGTGGTTTGGGCAGGGCGTTCCGGCAGCAATGGTTCCGTTTCGCATTCAGGGGGTTCCACTATTATGGCTTCGAATGTTCCGTTGTTACACATTCTGCGACCCTGGAAAATACACCCAATGTCACTAGTCCAGGTTTCAGATTTTATTTTATGTTTTCAAAAATCTAAAACGGGTCCGGGTCTATGGAAATTAGAAATTTCAAATAACAGGTCGGGTCCAGAGGTTTCTTAAATGTAAAGCGAGCAACGGGTGTGAGGCGGGTTCGGGGTTTGAATGCATTTGAAGGCGAGTATACAATCTCGGGTCTTTATCAAAAACTCGACCCAATATCCTATTGAGTTCTTTAAATTATTCTGGTTCTTTGACGAAAACCTTCACAATCACTCTTGATTTTTTACCCAGTTCTTAGAAATGAAATATTCAATTTATTTATTTTTTACTTTCACAAAACATATTGACATTTAGGGTTTAGGGTTCATGGATTATGAAACTGCAATCCAAAGTTCAAAGAAAGAATTTTATTAACAAAGAGTTTTGGAAAGGCATAACATTGTGTTTTTTTATATTTTTTAAAATTCTAAACCTAATTATAAAAACTCATCCTAATGTCTAATGTCCAACCAGAAGCATGAATGAAAATGATTGTTTATTTTGTTAGATATGATTTTTTGTATCAAACTATTCCTTTCATCTAAGGATGATCAAAAGCTTGATCCAACTGACGTCAAAGACTAACACCTTCACTCTGTCCCTCAAAAACAAATACACATACTAATTTTCAAAAACAAACACAACCTATAACCCTAAATGATGTAAACAAATAAATACACAAACAACAAATCTTCAAAAACAAATATAAACACACAACAAATCTTTAAAAACAAATATAAACACACAAGTAAGAAATAGACATATATTGTACATATACCCATAAAGATAAACAAACAGACAAGTAATCAACAAATAGCTAACTCTCAAAATAAACAAATTGTAGATAGCAAACCCAAAAAGCTAAATAGCTAGTAGGCCTTTAAAGAAAAATGGACAACAAACCTTCATAGACATTGCATACAAACTCTAAAAGACTAATTTAAACAAAAGGCAAACTCGAAATGTCACAAACATACATATTCTTAAAAGGTAGACCCAAAGACACAAACAGAAAAAATACTAAACAACAAACAACACATCCTCAAAGACACAAACAACCTATCAAAACAGTTCAAAGTTCAAAAATTATAAACTCTACAAATTAACACAAACTGAACTTCAAAAACTATGAATTTAGAATCTTCAAATTATCCATGTTTCACATTGAAACACAACGAAGATTGAAAACCTAGAATTTATAAACATGTAAAAACTTTCTATGCAAAACCCTAACACATGTAATCAATTCATCATTTTCATATTCAACTAGTCCTCACATGTAAGGAAGGACTTCTAGCAACTATAAATCCCCATTTGCATATTCTTCACGCTCCATTTCATCCACAAATTCGGCATCCAACTTGTTTGTCAAGTCAAATTTTGCTCATAAACAATTACTAAATTAGGAGATGGTTTTTAAAAACCAACACGAAGATCAAATGGCCAATTTTTGTGGACAAAGATTAGCTTGTCCAGATTGTCAATTTGAATTGATATTTCTTGAGTGTTGTGAGGACTCTAGTAATGGAAAATATTCTTTCAATTTCAATTTGGCTAGCTAGGATTCCCAAAATTTGTCTTGCATGTGCAACTACTGTTGAATTTTTTTGCTTTTCTATCCGTCACCATGTTAAAACACACGAACAAGATTTTGTATCAACAAGATATCAATGGAATGAACTAAATTCTCAACATACAATGTCCTTGTAGGTATTTATAGTTTTATTAGTCTATTGGAATAGATCCTAAGAATCCACGAGGCAAATTCATCCAAACAATCCCCTCTACTTGGTAGCAAACCTTTGTAAACCTCCAACAATAGAAGCAATAACATCTGTTTGTCATAATTTGCCACCAGAGTGGCAACAACTTCATGACCCAAATAAATAATCACCAAATGCATACTTTTGTACCTGGGATCCAACATAAGAACCAACGTGTTATGGCCTTTTTTTCCTTCTAAAATGACAATTATAAATTTTTTTATCAAATTAAAAATACTGAACTAATAATTGTTATTACAAAATAAATTCTTACACAACTTATTTAAAGTAATTATTGTATTTACTATATAATCACATTTATTATTGTTACTGCAAATGTAAAGTTATTGTAATAAGTTAGTTTGCTTATTATTTATGATTGCCTATATAAAATGAATAAATAATATTACAACATGAACATTATTAAAATGATAGATCCCAATCATAAGATATAACTATTCTATTTACAACAATTATGTTTTAATAATAAAAAAATAAAATTTTATTTTAATTGAGAAGTTATGTCCTATTGTTAAGATTATTATTTCAGGATTTTATAATAATCTGAAAATAATGAGCAAAGTTCCTGAAACTATTATATTTTAAAAAAAACACTAAAATAATTTTATGTATTACTCATTATTTACTTATTTACAATAAATTTTTTAATATAAAAAAAGAAATAAAATGTCAATAATTATTATTCTATAGTGACATAAAATCATTGTAATTACTTAATTTATTTGTAAGCTAGAATTACAATACTTGAATAACTAATTTATAACTAAATTTAATAATTTATCATTTATCATTTATAAATATAGTTCTTATTTAAATTTCTTGAAAAATCATAATTTAATTAAAATCACTAATGTTATGACCATAATTGCTTACTGGGCACCAAGTGAAATACTAATTTATTTATATACGGAATTTCAATTGTAATCGATTGGCATGGTGTTTGTCATGGATGTTTTGGATTAAAAAAAAATGAGTTCCTTTTTCTCACTATAAATGGGAGTTGTGTCATTTGGTTTTCATAATTAATAATTTATTATGCTTCACTTGGTGCCACAGGTGAAACTTCATTTTAAAAAGCATATGGTATATATATATTTAATAAGTACTAGTACCATGATGTAGTGATGGCATTGTTGGTCACAAAGTTGTTTTTACTTGAGAATAATGTAATTGAAAAATATTGGAATATGATGTTCATGTAAAAAATGTTCATTAATTTGTTGAGTCTGGTGGCCACTAAGTGAAGTTCATTATGTTTACAAGGTTGTATAAAGTCCTAAATTAATTAAATATGTGTTCTATAATTAACACAAATGTAACATCTTGCCAACTTGATCATATATTGTACATATTTTTAAAATATTGAATATCATGTCTAAATTTTACATTCTAATAATAGAATATTCACAAAATTTGAATAATTAGTTTCACATAATTTTATTGTTTCAAATTTTATTATAAAGTTCAAGCATTTCAAAAAATAATATAATTAGTTTCCAAAAGGTTGCCACAAATATATTTAGCAACAAATGTTTATTCATGAAATTTGGCCCAAAAAGTTTTACAAATTAAAATTAAATATGAAGTGATTAAAAAAGGTTTTAAGTGTGAAGGCAAGAAAAATAATAAAAATCGCCACATTTGTATATATGGTTTTAATTGTGTAACCATGATTATAAAAGGTTGATTAAAACATTTTTACTTCACATTTAGTTTATAACCGGATGTACTTAAATATTTTAAAAGGTGATTTCCACTTTTTAGTTAAATAAATAAATTTTACAAAACAAATTGTTGCCAATGTTAGGTGTTGTGAAACTTTAAGTCCTCTAGAAAAATCCATAAAATTATTAATTATATAACATTACTTGATATGTTATAATTTAAATTTCAATATTTAGATTAATATTTCACATCATAAATAATATAATTGATGTTCAACAAGTATATTCTATTTTATTAAATTTACAATATTTATTATCTATTATGGATCAAAATTGTATATTAATATATTTTTTAATCAAATATAAGTTTTAAAATGTGGGAGATATATAAATATATATTTATTATTATGTTAGCCATAAAATCTTTCCTATTTATAAGTCACATGCTTGAGCTTGTTTTCAAAAAATGGTCCTTGAAATTTTGTTAAATAAAAAAAAGGTAAGTGTTTTTTTTTCAAATAAATTTTCCATTAAATATAGATGTTTGTGTGTGTGTGTGTGTGTGTGTGTGTGTGTACATAATTGAAAAACATTTAACAATGGGGCCTTTTTCATTTTTTCATTTGAGTTTAAATATCAATAACATATTAAATATTAGATTGGGCATTTGTGCAACATAAAATTATGAATTATATAACATTATTTGATATGTCATAAATTAAATTTTAGTATTTAGATTAATAGTATACATCATAAATTCTATATAAAAAAAGTTATATTTCATTAAATGTACAATATCTATGTTCTAATTATAAATAATATATTCCAATAAATTAAAAAATTTATAATATAATTTTTTAATCAAATAAAAATTTAAGATATAAGAAACATATCATTTATTTATTATTATGTTAGCCATAAAATATTTTCCATTTATATATAATGTGCTTAAGTTTTTTATTATTACTTTAAATTATAATTGAAATCTTATTAAATGAAAAAATAAAAATGTGCATTCCATTATGTTTTCACAAGTGAGGTGGTTTTTTGATAAAAGAATTGATCTCCACCTTTGTGGTTCATGGATCAAACTTCAAAATGTGACAAAGTGATGGTCAACAATGGAATATTGGTTAAATATTCTCTACCTCCCTAGTCTACATAGTTCAAATAATGACACGTGTCAAAAATTCATAGGAAAAATATAATGAAACTATATGATAATTAATAATAATAATAACATCATCATCATCATCATCATCATCATCATTATAAATTATTATATTATATATGTATTTTAGTTATAAATAGATGATATAAACAATTACATCAAATTATATATATTAAATATGTGATGTTATATATAAAGGAGATTTTTAAATTCACACCTTTTTTGGTTAAAGTCACACCCTTTCTTCACTTTGAATATGTGGAAGGATGCAAGTGTGGGGTGTGTGGTCAATCAGGGCATAATTCGAGAACTTGCCCGCAAAAGTAATTGAACTGATAAAGGAACATACTCTTAAAGTTTAATTTGCATATAATCGGACGCGCGAAGGGTGTGAATTTAACCAAAAAAGGTGTGAATTTAAAATTTTCCTATATAAGTATATAATTAATTGATTAATTAATTTGATGTCCTTTATGATTACATAGATTCAAAAGTCATAGGTATTCGGTTTTATGACCAAATGACATAATGTCTTATGTGACAAGTCCTATTCAACTAGTGAATCATGTAATCATTTGTATATATATGAATACAAATGTAATCATGGATGTAGTTATGAAAGACACATTTTGGCATTGTGCACACAAGAATATTGTTTATATTATGTGCAAATAAGGATGTTATTTGTTCTAGACTAGTTTGTAAACATTGTAAGCAACATGTGGAGTTAGATACACATTGAAGATTGAAATTAATGAAATAGGAAGAACAAAAGGCTACATTGTTAAAATATGTATTATTCCCAATGCCAACTATGTATCATGTTGTTTTGTAAAAAGTAAGTGATGGTAAAGGATTAGTGTTAGATGTTTTTGGTAAAGTGGAAAGGATGTTGAATTAGAAAAGGGTAATGGATCAAAAGTAAGATGAAACTAATCAAAAGTTAGATAAACCACAATTTCAATTAGCCATTTACAGTCAATGTGCATGAACATTTTCATTAACACACACAAAACTTTAGAGGAAAAGTTTGGAGTTTCTTTGCCTATAGATGGCAATTTGAGTCAATTCACAAGAGTGAGGTGTAACAAGGTACACACCCACCAATTAATTTGCTAGGGAATAGAAGAAATGATGGGGTGGGGTGGTGTAGGAGGTGATGATTACAAGAACAACATAAAAAACACACACATATAGAGAAGTAGACAATTATGTGGGAATCAATGTGGATATAGAGCAAGTTTCACATGGCCTTTCAAGTATCCTTGGCGCTTTGGACAATGTAAGTGGGATTTCATTGGTGTCATTAGTGGGTCAACTTCAAAAAACAAAACTTAACCTTGAAAACCTTACAACATTTTCCATGCCTTTATAAACATTTTCAACTTGATTTTTTGTTGATATTTACAAGAGTAAAGGATAACTCCAACGGCCAAAAGTAATGCGCTAATTGATGCAACAAAAAGCCAAATCCAATTTATTTAATTCATTTTATTTTTATAATCTACGTTGTTGTTGGACAAGTTTTGAATTTTGAATTTATTTTGGGTAATTTTTTTGCCATTAGTTATTTAAAGATTGTGATCAAATGGGCAATGTTTTTTGGATTGAAGTTTAACCTAAACTATTATTTAATGTGTAGTTTCCATATTATAGTTCAATGTTAATCTTGTCATTGTAACCATTTTTAGCCCTAATTTGACAAGGTTTTTTAACATGAACAAATTTGCATTTGCCTTGAAGTTTTTTTCATTGACCCCATAGCAAAGTGGAAGGTTTGAATAGGGCTTGGATGTGTGTTCAGTGGTAACAAAGTTGGTGAGAGGACCATACTTGTTGACTATGTGGTTATTATGGTCAAAGGGGTCATATAGAGGATGCCATTGTTGTTTTTGTCCATCAATGATAGGTCCTAGAAAAGCCCATGTTGACATAGAACTTGGGGTGGTTTGTTTAAAAATAAATGTTGTGATTTTGTTATACTTGAAAGTGGATTTTCATATTGATTAATTTTGTTAGTTATTAGGTTATTGTAATGTTGATTTTTAATGCATTGAGGATGTACTTGTTATATGAGATGTCTATTAATCTCAAACCCTAATAATGGAAACTTTGTTCCCTAGACCTAGAATCATAACTCAAAAATCTCAATCCATGATTCCAAAAAAATTATATTTGAAACCTATTGTAATGCGAAAGTAGGTAGTCAACCCAGTGTGAACACTAGGCTGATTTTGGGATCTAAGTCTGATTGATTTAGCTGTTTTGTTTTTACGGCGCCCCATTACTATTGCATGGAGTGCATGGTTGTTTTCTCTTTGGTTGTGTGTGCTGTAAGGTGCAAGGCAGAAGGCGATTGGTATTGATGAGAAAGGATGGAGCCGAATTGATGAAGGAGAACGAGCGGTGACGGTGAACGGTGGGAGTCGGATAGAACGGGGTGGCTGGATTCAGGAAGCTTCGGGAGGAAGCCAATGGATATGGGGGAGCTTTTGGTATGGCTCTGGAGGAGGAGAAACATCTTTTTTTGGAACAACAAGTGAGAATTGGAGGAAGTAGAAAGCGAGGTGAGAGGGAATGGACAAACAGTTTTGGTTAGAGGAGAAAGATCAAGAAGTTGGATTTGGAATATGAGGCTAATTGTGAGAAGAAATATCAGTTGACCTTTAGAAGTGGGAGAGGCGGAAGATTGGCAGTCTGATGGACATAGTGATGAGGAGCTCTGTGGTTAGGAAATCTCGGCTGAATGCCAGAACTTTTCGTTGCGCTTGGTATTTAGTCTAGCTGCTGCAGCAGAGGGATCCGAGAGAGAGAGAGGCTGAACAACACCAGATCTGGTGTTTTGTGAACATTTGATGGAAAGCAATGCTTGTGCTTTCGGGGAATGTACATAATCTCTAATGCGATGAGAGAGTTTCCTTGGATGGCATTTGTGTGAATGAGTGAGGCAGGAGATGAATGTTGTGAGGTCTGCCATGTTGTTGTGTTTGTACGTCTTTGATCTGTAATGTGCAAATGAAAACAGTCAGCAGGTAGTTCGAGTGTCAGAGAGTTTGGAGGTCTGTATGTGTGAAGTAGCTTAGGAAAGCATGGGCGCCTGGGTTCGTTGAAAGCAGTTTGTGTGTTGCTGGATATAATTGGACCCCCTTTTTTTTTGTTACACTATAACCCTAAATTCAAAACCCTACACTTGAAACCCTAAATTTGAAACTGAAAACCTTAACACCACGCCAAAACACGACAAATATGACTACACCCATGACTAGGTTTGTATACATGAATGCCACTTACAACTACATGGCTATGTAATGAATATGGACACGTCGCTTATCCACTAGTCATATTTTTGTCCTAGACGTAAATGCCATTGAATACATTATATATTAATTTCAATTTAATCTAACCATTTGGTAGGTAGGTAAATAGACCTAAGTAGGTGGGTAAGTAGGATCCTATTTATTTATTAGTGTCAAGCTTTTTTTAGTGGTTCATCACAAGTAGTAGTTACACTTTGAATATATTTAATGCATATATTGTGTGTAGATCAATACATTTTCACCTACTTATATAGTTTCCAAAGTTGAAGTTGTTTACAAAGGATATGGGATAAATTTACAACATTATCTCACATCATCCTTTGTTGTATACAAAAATGCCTTACTTTAACCATTATTATCTTTTCAATATTCTATCCAAATGAAAATAAATAAATTTCACTCCAAAAGATTTTTCCAAGATTTACACATCTAAAAAACAAATATTAAGAAAAAATCAAGTAATTTGATTGAAAATTTCATTTGAATCTTCACTATTTCATACATTTGAACAACAATGATATCTTCAAGATTTTCTTTTCCTTTTTTTACATAAAACAATTTGTAAACAAACGTATTTAAAATCAACATGTTTGTTTTGGTATATATATAATATTTTCCCACCTCTTAAAAAATAATGAATCAATAAAAATGATATAAATGTTTTGTTACATTTATTTATAATTATGAAAAGTATTTAAATTATTTAAATTTCATAATTAATAATCTATACACGTATATTTTTAATTTCATAAATTTTTATCAAATCTATTGTGAGTGGTAAAGTTTAATCTTTTTTTCCAATTCATTAAATGTGATTGAATATATATATAATATTTAAGAATTCCAAGTTGTATGACCAAATATTTTGATAAATTATTAAATATCAAATTTTATATTCTTTGCTACCTATCACATGGAAACATGAAAAAAATGTCATTTTGGGGCATGTGGATTCTTTTTTAAATTCATTAGATATCACTAATAAAAATATATTCATTACTTAATGTCAAAAAATTCAAAAAAAAATCATTTAAATAAACCTTTGAGTAAGAGTTTCAAGTTAAATGTTTTAATTATATTATAGGCATTAATGTTTTATTTAATTTTATGGCTTCAAAAACTTTGGCATTTGTTTTCCATTTTTTGGGAACTTTTTCAAAAATGAAAAAATTTCCCCCAAATTTGTTTTAGCCCCTATCCAAAAATTCACATTAAATAATTAGTGACTCTCAAGCAAAATTTCTAGAAATTATAAGGTATCAGTTATTTATTTGTGCATTAATTATGTGTTTGATCATTTACATGTTTATAATATGCTTACTAGGTATGTATGTCTACCTTCTAATTATTTTCCCTTTTCATTCATACAATTTTAATGTTTAACTTTTTATATTATTAAATAAAATTTTAAATGATTATTTTTTTAATCATGTAGTCATATCCATGGTTACAAGAATATGACTATGCACAAAAGCATGGCATATATGACTGAAAATCATAGTCACTAATCATATTAGTCATAAATGTCAAGTTTTGGCATAGTGTGAATTTGAAACCCTAACCCTAAATATGAAAATATAAATTTAATTCACCAAAAAATTGCCATGTGTCCGTTTTTCATTCACCAAAAATTGCCAAATTTTTAACATTGGTTGGAATTCACATTGAAATTACAAATATTTTTCAACATTAGAAATCATTGTGCCACATGGGATTTGGTAATTATTTAGTGGTTAACACATGGAAAATTGCGATTTGTTTTCAAAATAGCCATGTGTTAATGCATAATACATAAGTAATATTTATATTTTCAAGAAATTTAATTACAACATGTGGCACATTTGACTTGGTTAAAGAATTGCCATGTGCACACATTGCATTAGATGAATTTTAAAAATATATAAAATTCTCGATCCAATGGCCAAGATCAAATCTTGAACATTCCAACAACACTATAGTCATGGTTGATGAATGGACATTATGACTATATTGGTCTTTGATGGTCATTTACAACTATCCATATTTATGATTTCAAATGGTTGTTAGAACCATGACCATAATTTGCAACTACATGGTAAAAGCGACAAGTCTCATTCAAATATGTAGTTAAAAGTACTTGTAAATATTGCAAATGAGTAGAATTATAATTATAACTTTAGTGGTCATAAAAACCACAATTTGATGTAGTGTTTGTTTGGATTACATTTTTTAATTTTACAATTTATATTTACATGAATCCAAATGATGATCCCAAGCCATGTAAAATGTAATATTTATTCAATTTGCATTCATATGAAAAAAATTCAAAAGCATTTGGCATAATTTTCAAAAAACAATTTCAACTTATTCAAGACCTCATGAATATTAGTTACTAGTGCTAAATTATTCATTTTTCACCCTCAAACATTGAAAAAAGTGATTCATATTTTATATGTCATTATTGCATATCATATGTTACATCATAGGTTATATGAAAAATATTGAATCGTAAGTCATGTTGAAAATTTACAATCATGTTATTTAAGAGTTATTACAGTTGTAATATTGAGTAATTTTCTCACATACTTACCCCAAAATATATGTTTTCAAAATGAATCACATATTTAGTAGTTAAATGTCAAAACCACCAAGGTATTACAATATTGTTGGTTTAAAGGGAAATATGGAGTTTAAAAGTAAATGCCACTCATTGATGATGGATCCTTTAGGGCCTTATGAATAGTTACAAAATGGTGTTTTCCTTTAATCATCTCTAAAAGATTCAAATTATCAAAGTGGAAAGTCCACATATTTGACCTTCACTCCTACGTTTGGTTTGTGTTGAAGGCCCAAGTTCATCAACCATATTGATGTTCAAGGACAAATTAATAGTTATTTCAATGGCTACCCTCAATGTGATATTATTGGCGATGAAAATACCTTTGGTTCATGCTTGATACATGCATAATGATGGTGACACATTAATTACAATGTAGACATGCCTTGGTGAATTCTTTTCTTTCATATTAAGCACTACATGCTTGTATGGATTCATTTTTATTTGTAATCTAGAACTTCATGATGTCACACCACTCCTAGTTGTTAATATGGTCCTTACTTCACCTTTCACCAAATTAAATTATATGCTTAACTTGTTTACTCTTTATCTTTATTTGCAATCAATTTTGACATTTTGAAAAGGTTTAAGCAATAAGCCCAAGATAACTAATGAATGAAATAAACCCAAGTCCTAAGTGCTATTTCTAGCAAACTAAAACAAAAAAAATACATAAATATGTGAAATATCATTTAAATTTATTTTTTTGATCTAAGTGTTCGTATAATTTCTTTACGATGCATCAAAATACTCAACAATTTGAAGAATATCTTATTTAAAGTTGGCTTGATTTACTTCAATGTCATGTTGTTGATTATAATGGAATGGTTCGTGATTTCAATCTAAACCAACAATTCTCAATTGTTTTCCTTGCAAATTAGTCACGAGCTCATGGAATTTCCTTGTGTTCATTTTTACCAATCACATTTAATGGTCTTTGAATGGTCTTCTTCTATTTAGATCCTCTAATTTTCATTGTCATGCTCATATTTAATATTTTTTGTGGTCCTTATTTGAATTTTCTTAACCAACAACGAGGTGAAAAGATAAAAATGGAGAGAATTGGATTAAAGAGTATGAATAGTTTGAAAGTCCAATGATGTTGAGATAGTGTTGTGTACACACAACAATTTAAGGGATCCAAATATAATGACCATAGTTCATGAATGAAAATAAATGGAACAAAGAAAAGAGGAATGATTTGTATTAAAAATTTCAGAAATACGACAAGTAGGTCCCAAATGCATTGATTGAACTGATTTCCTAGGTAGTTCATAAGCTCTTGTGGAAGATGACTTCTTTGTAGAACATGACTCCTTAAGTCAATAATTGTAATTTTCCTTAAAATGAAATTCTTGTTCCTTCATAATTGATTTTTGCTTTTTAAAAAAGTTTGTCAAAGGAGGCGCAAGTTTTCTTTGGAAGGAAAACAAATAATAGAAGTTCCAATACTTGGAATGAACTTGTTCACATTTGTTGTACACTAAATTGAGGAAACGTGGTTCTAATTCCTTTCTTGATATTTTAAATGTTCTATCATTTGCATGTATTCAACACATGGCATAAGTTTTTATTTTGCACACTTTTACATTTTGAGTAGTATATAAAGTTGGAAGTTGTTGTCAATATTTCAATCTAGGTAATTAGCAATGTCGTTTAATTCCTAATTGTAAAAAAGACCTTTGGTTCCAAATTTAACTTTTCCCCCCCTTTGTTTGATAGAACTTCTAATATGGTTTTGGAAATGTTTTTCTTTATTTATTAAACCTCTAGTTCTAGAGGTTTTTCTCAAAATTTGAAATTGTATGGTCTAGCTTAAGATCGTTAGAGTATAAAGGAAAATGTTACATTTGTCATGCTTTATGGATGTGTAAGTATATAATACTTTTCATGTTGGGGGTAAATATTAGTGAATTTGGTGTGGGCGCGGAGGAGGAGGGAGAGGGGGAGGAGGGAGATGGAAATTAGATTGCATTTTAATTTGTTTGAAAAGAAAGACTATTTAAGTTTTTAAAACTATGTCATAAGGTTTAGGTAGGGTTTTTGTTTTCCAATTTTGTGATGTAACTAAAGTGATGATCAACTATAAGGTGATTTAGCCAGATTTGGTTACAAGTTAGATATGAAAGGAAAAAACAATTATAGAATCTTTTTATATTTTTAGCTACCTATTGAAACTTATCATAAATATTTGATGATTTGGAAACGTTTTTTCTTGAAATTTGGAAAATTTGGGCCATTTTTTCCATGGAAAATCCTTTGCATAGGTTGAAATCATATTTTCCAAGTCAAAATTTGATGAAATTTTGCCAAGAATTTTTTTTCAGGTTTAGAAACTTAACATAAACCTAGTCGAAACATAGTACAATAGAAAAACACTTGTTAATCATATTGTTTATGCCAAAATGTTTTAGAACTCAAGAATCTAGTGCTGAAGCTAAAAAATTGAAATATATGAATTATTAAGAATTTTTTTGCCGAATCCATTCATGGACTATGGTAGAAAAAAATCAATAGAATATGTTTACAAATATAATAAAATATTAAAAGTGATTTCCTAGTCAAAGAGCTTTGGCTAAATACACAATGATAATTTAAAACATTTCTCAAATTATAAATGGTCTTACCAATATTCCCAAACGTTGTGTACTAATCAAAATGTTTGTCATATGTTCAAAGTTCCAACTTGACATCTTCATATCATGTGTTTGTAGTTTATTTCACACTTCTTAGATGTTATTTTCTAGATTCAAGTGATTTTTTGGGTTTAGGGTAATAAGTAGAAAGATGAAACAAGTTAAGGACTATCCCCCAATAGAGATATATTAATTTATGACATGTCAAGACAAGCCTTGGTTGGAGGTCAAGAGCATACCATACTTTTCTAAAACAAATGTCTTGAACCTATGCAAGATCCATACATAAAATTTATAGTAGGCAATACTATTTTGTTTTCTTGAGAACAACATTCATTGTGATAACATGCATCCAAATAGGAACGGCGCTATATTTCATATTATTGTCTCTTGAGCATATCACACAAACAACATGTTCATAAAATGTGCACATGATATAAAACTTTATTATTTGAATTGTCTATGCATTCCAACACTAAACACTAGTTAGATGCAAATTTATCTTTCATTTAAAAAACTAGGAATGACCCAAAACATGAGATATATTCTTTGGAGTCAAGTCTCCAAAATCCCAATGTACCTTATTGTCAATGCTAATGAGTATTAGAAAATTTGCACATTGCTCAAATTTCTTGGATTTCATAACAATAATAATAAGTCACCATTCATCTTGGTTTTAGTCACTAGGAACACATTCTCTTTGAGTTTTATGTAAAGAAAATATAAACAAGTGAAAACAAGAGTCATCATATTGTGGCCTATGGTTGTGACATCCACAATCGAACTAGAGTCCATTTGCATGTGATGATTTTATTTGATCTCCCCATGACTATGATGTGCCCACACTATTCATATTGGTCTTCACCAACATCAAATTTGCATTGAATGTGCCGATGTGGGTGGAATAGGCAAGTGGTATTTTACTTAATATTATTTGTCCACTCTAGATGTGAATAGGATGAAAGCCTATAATGTAGTACCTTGGCCACTTCAACACATGTTTGTCAAATAACTAATTAATTTTGAAGATTCCATTTCAACAAATGATATATTTTCAAATATTCTATCAGATTCTTTATTTTCATTCATAAAGAAAATTCCTCTTTTTTTTGGTCAAAAATTTCAACATTTCTGAAAATAATATAATTCATGTTGAATTGGCCTAGGTACTATTATGATATGCATGGGTGTGTATACCCATACATAGTGAGTACACCCATACACAAGGAAATCACAAGGGCTAAAGAGTCTCTTACAAGATGAAATTATATTGTTGAGGTTATGTTTATCTACATAGTTTAAGGCTCAATAACATTGGGATAATACATGGACCTAGGGGCCCAAGAAAGTGAATGACACATATTGCAACAAACTTAGGTAATGAGGGGGTACATATGCACTTTTGCTGCAAAAGCAAAATTAAGTAGGCACATTGGGTCCCCAACTATATATCATGCAACACCTACTCCCTTTCTCCTTGTTGCAAGGAGGCTCATAATGAATGGTGAAAGACACAACTTGGACTTTGTCCAATAGATGAATTATGTGACCCTAAGGCTTGTGCAAGGATTGATCATGTTGACCATCCATCCACTAGTGCACCATCCATTGAAAACCCATTTTGACTTCGTCGTGGTTCATACTAAGGTTCCCCTTCGGTAACCTATCTTGTAAGCCCTCCTCCTTCTCCCTTCCCTCACCTAGATAACTACTTTTGCAAATGGGTTTAAGTATATCATAGGTAACTTGTAAGCTGGGATTGTAAGCGGTTACTATGTAAGTAGGCAAGGCACTTGGTGACTAGTAGGTAGGTAGGTAGGTAGATGCATGTGGATGGTTAGCACATATAGGTAACCAATGTGGTTAGCTATGAGAGACGGAGACAAAAGAATACAACAAATACACCATGGTCCATGGCCCATCCCTCATGGTTGGTTCACTATGGCCAACTTGAAGGAGCATCAACTTCAGTTTTGGTTCATCCTCAACTAAGTTAGTCATAATGAGTTTTCAATGGATGGTGCACTAGTGTGTGTGCTGGGTGGGGTCACACAATCCAATCCCTTCAAAGGGGGAGGGGGAGGGGAACTAGTATATCACAGGGAATGGTCAGTCTGACAAAAATCAGCACCAAGAGTGGTTGTCCACAACTCTCTCTACATGTGAACAAATCACAAGCTCCCAAAATAATAACCATGAAATTAATAACATTAATATAAGTTTTGATGTCAGCAGATGGCATCCCATGATCCATCTCTTCTAGTGTTTTTTTTTTCCCCAAAACTATTTTGTAGTTTTTCTCAAAAAAAGTTGGATTTTTTTTTGAATTTTTCCACCTCTAAAGTCAAATTTTTCATGTTTATTAAAGTTTTGGTTAAGTTTGCCAAATTTTTAATGTAATAAAAGAAAAAGAAAACCCTAATCTCTTCTCTCTCTCTCTCTCTCCTAAAGTAAATACATCTATTCCCCTCTTTAATTACTACAACACATTAATGTACACTTTGTGGTTTCATACTTCACAAATGGTTTTTGTGAATGTAATGGAAATTGGACAAATGCACAAAAGTGTATAGTCCCCTCGCTTCTTCATGATGTCCGGAAAATCACAATGTTTGGTGGTGACTTGGTGATTAAAGTACCTACCACATATCAATTGTCATATTTGATATGATTTGTTTGGTTAGAGGATTCCATATACTAGGGGTGGTCAAATTTACTTGAGATCCAATCCATAGTAGGACCATTGTCCTCGACAAGAGTAGAAGATTTGGGGTGCTTTCTCGCCCAACTTCATATTGAATTCTCAAACGCCAAACTTCATTTTGAGTTTTATCATTGAAAGGGTGAGGATTAATAATTTTGACGAGATTTGTGTTTTCAAATTTTTTGATGCACTATTATTGTTTGCCATCATGCCAAATGAGATTTAGTGTCAATTGGTGAAAAGTATGAGAAAACTGTTGAAAATGTTACAAAATTTTCCTCCAAAAGTCTAATTGTCTCAAACTCTTGGTGTGTTTCAAATGAAAAAAGGAAACTTGTCACAAAATAAATATAAAAAAATAAAAAAATAAATAATATTTTTTTTTCTAAGTAAAACATTTTGCAAAATTAAAAAAATAAAAAAACCTTCTCCCTATGAACATTATTTAATTTCAAGATCAATGTACTTAAAAAACTAGCTTTTGTAATTATGCCATATGTGCATACAAACATAATATAAGGCATTCAATATTTTGGTCCATCTTTCAGTTCTGTCATACATAACTCTAGAGCTTTCAAGCGTGTCTGTCATTTGTCATTCTAAAATTGTTCAAGTATATTATTACATGTTTGAATTATGATGTTTCCAAAGGTACAAATAATTGACAATATATGAAAATACAACACCTTTCATCCAGTTCATTGTGTGAAAGCATTGAAGGTAATCTGGATGAGTAAGGGATGAATATCATCAACAAGGTCACTCGCTGACTATGTACTCCCAGATTGCCTTGAGAACATGTAAATTGTATGTACACATGGCATTCAATAATGCACTTACTCTGGCCATCAAACCCTAAACTTACCCTAAACCCTAAAAGATGTGATTGGATGATTTTTTTTTTTTTTTTCCCAAACGACAGAGAATATTGTGATGAAATAGATCTTAAAAGTGTTTTGTAACAATGCAAAAAATTTCAAAAGAAAAAGAAAAAGAGAAGCTGATTGGATGTTTAGCGCACACGATATTGAATTTTTCTTTAGGTTATTTAAATAGTTACTTGACTAGTTAATTACACAAAATTCATTCATTCATCCATTTATGTATTTTGTATGAAATTTTGTGACTAATTAATTGCCTCTTCCTTGAATTGGGGTCTATTTTGTGTAATGATAGTATTGCAGTCACCCATGAATTCATTAACTTCAATTTCATTTTAAAGTATATTAACATGATGGGTTTCGTTCTTGAAAATTTTGAATTTATGACTACTATAAAATTAGAAGGTATTTTCTCAAATTGTAGCATAATTGCAATTTATTTTGTTTACAAGTAGTTAAATTTATGGGTGGGCTCGTATGAGCAAACCCACCAAACAAATCATGTTAAACTTCATTATATGTGTTCAAATGGGGTAGATTAATTGTAAGTAGTAATTTAAATTAGATTGAGAATATACCTCTCCAAAGTGAGAAAAATTGACTTTCTTGAATTACAAGCAAAGACTGTTTTCCAAGTTCAAATCCTTTTTTTCATCTACGGCATTCATTGATCATTTAAAAATTTATTTAATAAAAACAATATGCACTCTACATCTAACATATATTGAAGGAAGTGATATGTGACTAATTTTTTTATTTTTCAGTTTTGAAAATTTATTCAAAGAATGAGATACATCACAAACTTGTCCCCTTTATGTTTTTATAATATTTTAAAAATATATTCAAAATTATATGTTAACGAAGTGTTGATACAATAATTGATATGATGTTATGATGACATTGTAACACATTGTGATGGTTGATTAATATTTTATTAATATTTAGTTTTGAACATATTGTTAAAATGTTATACAAGCAAATATACATGAAGGAGGCAAGTTTATGACTTAAATAGTAAAGATGGCAAACTAGGGATTTATGATGTACTCAAGATCATTTTCAAATCAAGTTTACAAAACAAAAACATCCTAGATCTATTTATAAAAATATATTATTGTTTTGTTTTGTTTGCAATCATGCCTTAATTAACTAGAGGCTCTCAAACCATGGGGCCATTTGCTATGCTTTTCATACTATCAAAAAGTCTTCAATGAGGCCGTGTGCAAGGTTACCGATTCACAATTTTTTGATTAGCATAATATAAGTTATAGAATTTCAAGTTGATTTTCATCATTGGAAATTAATTAAAATTACAAAAATGACTTTTTTTTGTTTTGTTTGTGACCACACCTTAATAGCGGGGGCCTCATTTGTTCACCCAAAATGTCTTCCACAAGGCAATTTGCATGATGGTCATTTCCAAATTTTTGGATTAGTATCTAGAGCAAAAATTATCGAACTTAGAATGAGTTTTCTCATTAAAAATTACAATTTAAAAAAAAAAAAAAAACATGCATTGATGTACTTTCACCATATTGGGCATTGTCTTATGGAAAATATTAAATAGGACAAAGGAAATGAATGCAGTCAGTACAAAAAGTACTGCTACTATTTTTTCCTCCAGTCTGCCCATTTGCCCCATCCATATTTTCTCAGGCAACACCCAGGCATGTTTTGCACTCATAACCTCAAATAATATCGCATGTTTTGCACTCATAACCTCATATAATATCGCATGTTTTGCACTTGTAACCTCACATAACATGCCAAGTAATATGTTACATACCCCTTTATATACCCCTAGTGTGTTCATACCATGCATAACATGGATTCAAAACATGCTTAGGCATGATAAGGTGAAAATAAATGGGTAAATGGGCAGACTGGAGGAAAAAATCGCAGCTGTACTTTTGTCTTTGGCCGTTCATATTCCAAACCTTGACACTTGGGTCGATGACACTTGGGTTCACACTTGAACAAATAATCTTTTTTCATAATTGAGTTTTTTTTTGAAATAGTCATGTCTTTTAATGCGTTGAAGAGATTATTGGAGTATATTATGCCTTCAAAGAGCCTTGAAGATAATTCCAATTGGACCCATGGTGCTGGCACAAGGATCCACTAGTTTAGGATGAAAAAGGTCAGACATGTGGAGTATATGTGATCATTCCCATAAACAAGTTTACGAGCTTTAAGATCGTACTAAGCATTGCCAAGAAGACATTTTGATTCAAAGGCACCAATGTAGGTTCTTCACATGCGATTCAAAAAACTTATCTTTAGAAACAAGCTAGAATCATATAATATCTCATCAACACCTTCACTTAGACACAAACTAGTACATAGTAGGAAAACTCCGTGAATTGAAAATTTCAAAGGTGGTTAGTAAGGTTGAGTCCACCGTGCAGTTCCATCAATGTGAAGTGTGAACTACTACTTTCGAATGTCTCTTTCTTTTTCACTTTTCTGATGTCAAGTGAATCGCAACTTCGATAACATGATGGAACAACTTGTATCCAGTGTTTTTTTTCAAATTTGTGATGTAGGTGGGTTGGCTATGATTCACAAGTCTAGGACTCAGCCAAATTTGGCTATAACTCAGAGATGAAGTAGAAAAGTTTACTTGAATCATGCATTATTTTGGTGACATTCTGTGTACAACCGATTGTATAAATATGGTGCCTTCAAGTTTTTCTCTTCATAATGTGGTGACAGTGGACCATTTGTTTTTGAAAAAAAAACCCTTTGTACTTGATGCAAGGGCCTTTTTTTTGTTGCCCAGTTGTGAAATGTTTCCAAAATAAAATAAAATTACTTCTTGTATCTTGTAAAAGTAAATAAATTCCCACATTGTATTTCTGAGTGCCTAAGTTAAAATCTGGGAAATTATCAAATTTTCTCAAAAAAATTCAAAAAATTGATGGAAAATTGGAATATCAATTTTTGATGTTTTTCTTCCCTGCATTAAAAATAGGGGTTTAATTCATTTTGAATCACAAACTTCAGACATGACAAAGTAAAAATAAAATACCAACCTGTATTTTCTTCAATTTTCTGACATTGCATCAGAAATGTCGCGAGCATCCCAAGAGGGATTTACCAGTAAGTGGTGACAGGTTTCTAGAACCTGTAAAAGATGCTACCAAACCAAAATCTGAATCTACTCAATTGAGATGTGGTGGATTTTTAAAAAATTTAAGTTGTTTTTTGAAACTTGACAAAAATTTCCCCAAAAGACACGAATAATGAGACAGAAATAAATAAATAAATATATTTCACACTTGTGGGAAATTTCTCACATGTAAAACAAGGGGCATGTCACAATGTGGCCTTGCCATTTACATTAAAAAGTATCTCAAGGCAAAGGAAGAATGAATGGAAACTCAAATATTTTACCATGCAAAAATATAATCTTCAAAAAATGCTCTTAAAAAAAACCAAAATCCTCCAAGATATTTTAACTCTATAACTAATCTCAAGTTTCAACACAAGCCAAAAATATGACCTTGAAAAACTTCTCGTATAAAGATGAACCTATTACCTAGGGGTCAAAATCCCTTACTAAGCTAATAATATACTCTATAATGAATCTAAACACAAAATCCTTGCCTTGGTAGGCAAGGGCAATAAAAAGAAACTGTCAACAACCTCAGTTACAAATTGCAAACAAAAAGTCTGCCAACTCTTTGAATTCACTCTAACATCCAACTGTAACTGGTGGTATGAGTTCCATGATGTACTCAGTCAGCACTTGCATTAATGTGAGCGAGCGTTATGTAGACTGGGTGTCTGTTACCCACCCAGAATCAGTTCCCCAGTTATAGTACCGACTGATCTGCTTGATCAGGGACGTTACTAGTTAGATGTCTTCAGTCCCTGTTGCAATGTGATCAGATCAGAGCTGCCGGCCCGGGACTAGCTAAAAACAATTACAATTTTTTCTGAGAAAAAAAGAAAAAAAACACTCCTATTACATTAAAAACGTGTACACAGATCTCTAATAACGTACTAGATATTTCATTTCTGACTATAAATCAATTTCGGTCTCTCGCGGACCTGATCTATCAAGATCATTCTCAGAAGAAAAACCCTTGCTAGCACACATTGAGCTGACTAGGTCAATTTGATTGCTGATGGAAAATCAATTAGAAGTCAAGACCCCGATTAATTAGCTGATTCTTAATCTCCCTCCATAATCAGCAGAAATATGAATTAGCAATAGTGATGAGAACTCTAGTGATGATGCAGATATTTGATTTGGAACAGGAGGTGCAGTTGATATGCACTAGAGCTTCTTCACGAGAGAATTGTAGCTCAATATTTACCAGCTCTACTAGACACGAGAATTTTAGCTCAGTTAGCAGCTGCTGCTGGACATGAGAATTCTAGGCAATTACCAGACGCTAGACATGAGAGTTTTTAGGTCAATTACCAGCTACTTGTAGATAGGAACAGATATATTATTATTGCAGTTCAAGTATCCAGCTCGTTTAAGCAACAATATGGTCTGATTTAAAGATTAGCAATTTCGAATCAGTTGGGTAGTTCATGTTTTATGATTATTGCCGAGTCTAGATGATTTTATGCTTGCTTTGCAAGTACTCCAGAAAAAAATTCATGATTTGATATCGATTTGGAACTCGCCCAGATCTTGTTATGTTAGGAAGATATGCTTTACTTTTTGTTCACAAAATACCGCCTGATCTGGCATATCCGAGGAACATTCGCTGCATGCCGGCAACGCTGTTGAAAAGCATACTCATGGTGGCGACCAGCAGCTTATGATGCAGCTATCCATCCATCCATGACCAGTTTCACAGTACTTACGACAATGTTGTCGAGCGGATTAATGGATCGCAGGCCAATATAAAATTGCTTTAAAAATCTCTGAAGAATCTCACACTGCAGCAAGTTGTCGTGCAGTTTGCCTTTCAAATAAAAGCCTGGAAAGAATTAGTGACACCCGCTAGCTAGACATGTCTAGCTGTTGTCCTACTGGTTGGAAACTGCTTCCTTCCTGGGACATGTTATTAATTTTAAGCAAAACTTCATTTTAAGTTTCACTGCAAATTACGCACTGTAAGAGCAACTCCACCGGTGCACTGACTAGCAAATTTTGGATGAAGAAAATTGAAAACATTCTGGATTGGCGCCCAGCATTTTTGCACAGGATTATGGGGCTGGCAAAAACCAGAGCGAAGATGATTGGTCCAGGTGGTTTGCTATTAATAGTCCTCTACATTTTATAGGCCTAGTTTCAGTTTTGTGGGTGGGGTTGAGAAAAAAAAAAAAAGTAATCTTGGAAGTGAGAAATATTGTTGCAGAGCCACATACTGAGCATGGGTGGAGCCTCACTAATAATTTTAATCCACTAGAGCATTCATACCGACTTCTGCTCACTATTCTTCTGGCAACATACAACCTGGACCAACATATATAATCAGGCGGCACTAGTGTCCTGTACTCGTAAGATCAGCATCCACGGTGTAAGCTAGTGGCTACACATCTTTCGTGATAGTGGAGCTGCTAAAGGACGTGGTACGCACCTGTCTTTGATGGACACGGGGCCATATGTAGGAGAAGGGCAACATGCAGGAAGATTTGATCCACCGATTTGTAGTAGAGATCACGTCAACTGATCATAATCCATAGAATATTAGAGCATCTCAAGCGGTGCTCATTATGTGACGTTACAAAAGTATTTCTCAAATCCAGGTTTAGTTTTTCACTTTTTCCCAACCCCACTCATAAAACTAAAATTGGGACTGCATTTGTAGGTGCCAAGTGGGAGACTGTTATTACCATTAAGCCACCTAGACCAATCGAACTATGTGGCCAATCAACAGAAGGTGTTACGCTTTGCTGTGCCTTTTACCAGCCTCAGCATCCTTTGCAAAAGTACTGGGTCAAAACCATCAAGCCAAACCGGCATGTTGTGACTTTTCTTCATCCAATTTTCCTTTGCAGGGCCATGTAATGAGCACAGGCGGAACTCTAGCTGGTAACAAAACATGGTGTGCCAATACAATTATAAGCGCTCCTCATAATTACTCATAGATTGGATCCTGTACAACAAGAAAGTGTGTGGTGTGGAAGTGATCACATGCACCTGAGGATCAGTAGTTACTCATGAGCTCTATGTTATAATGACGACAAAAGTAAGCCACTGCAGGGGAAAAGTTTCGCACTCTTTTGAGGAAAAAGCGGCCCCAGGTGAAGAAGGATGATACAAAGTTTCCCTGTAGTTCAACAGTAGTCTCTAGAGTGGTAAATTTATATGTGTACCCGCTGCCCCTGTTTGACGTCTACCTAGGTCATCCATCGGTACTACGGTCACTCACAAGACTCTTGCTTGAGTGATGAAGCTTGAAGAAGTTGGAATATTTCAAAGAGAGTTTGGTAATTTACAAGTATAAAACTCTAGTGCTATCTCCCACTCACAATCCCGCTGCTAGTTAATTCCTTTGTGCATTCTTGTGCTGCTTGCAGTGCGGCTATCTTGTCTGATCTTTTCTTGCTTGTCTTTGGGTCTTGATCCCGCCTTGCATCAAGGTGCTGGATCAAGACCCTAGTAGCTGCTCCAGCGCCCCTGATAACCTAGATACTGCCTGCTGTGGTCTCATGTGCATCAGGCTAATGATACTTCTATTGAAGCCCACAGCTACGGGCAAACATGCCTCGACGTCATCCTTCTCATTCCATGGCTCCCTGCTCTGTTCAAGTCGTCGTGCTAGAAAAGCTTGAGTATGGCGCATGCTCTAGGTTTGATGAAGGTCATGAAATTGAGGCTTGTGATCAGGTTCGGTATCCGCGTCTGCCAAATGCTCAAAACTGTCTACTCTTATATCTAACATTAGTCAAGCTCTTGATCTAGATTTCTGTATCTTCAAACCATCAAGCGTATCGTTAGTGTGAAGGACGAGGTTCTTTTCAGAAGCATATAAGCTCTTGGACCCGATCAGTAGCTGGTATTGCGATTGTTAGAAGAAATCTTACTTTCTTTGCCTGATTGTGGTCAACAGGATGTCAAGAAGTTTCAAGTCTTAATCCAAGTCTGATCAGTTGCACTTGCAGGGACGCACGTTTGACAACCGTTGCAGGAGACGGATGTTGTCGAGACTCTCAATAGCGGAGGTTCCAGCTGCTGGACGACGTTCTTCTACGTCTGGTGACGGTAATACCACAATAATTAGTTCGCTTGTTATAGAGCTGGACAATCAGCTACTGGGCTTGAAGATTTTACAAACTTGGAAGAAAGTTTGACCGTTCCAGTTCGGACAGTATTTATATTGGATCCGTAACATATGACGACGTCGTGGTGATTGAAATATAGTTGATGTCCACCATGACATGTTTAGTTAACTGCAGATCAAAAGTATATGTAGATTTATAAAGGTATCGTGATCAGGCCTAAGACTGATCATTTTCCTGATCTTTTGCTTGAGATGATACGGCCATCAAAAGTCATCTGTTTTGATTGGAACCTTCATGAGGAAATTGCCGCAATAGCTGTCTGTAGAGCATCAGATTAAGGTTGCTTGTTTCCATTGAGAAGTGGCGAGCCCTAGTAATTACAGCACGGCTTTTGATGGCAACAAGATGGAAGCTCCCACTTATCAAGTCCAAATGTAAGGATCTGCTGCCCGGGTCCTGATCTAAGTATAGTAGTGTCATACATATGTCCATTCTCATACTATATAAACTTGTTTTCTGGTTGAAATAACGACTTCTTGCCTTATGCTACTCCACATTGGGAGCTTTTTCATCTGGTTATAAACCAGTTATAGTTTCTTACTGTATGCTGCAGCTGCACAAGATTAGAGGAAAAAACCGTTGCACATGCTTATGCTATAAAGATATGTAAATCGACCAGCCACATATATTCATGATGCGATCTATTCTGGTCCCGTTTGAAAACATATGCTATTACACTTCAAGTAGCAATTGATGATGTCAAAAGTCGAAACCTTCTCAGCTCAGGGGTCTCTTGACTTCAAATCAGCTTCTGCAGTCTGGAAGGCTTCCTCATGCTAAGAGTGATCAGATGTGCAAACCCTAGACAGTTTTCCGAATAAAGGTTGATTGATCAGGTGCAAACTGCTTACAACCCTAGTCTCTTCGACTGCATTATTTACTCAATACTAAATAGACCCAATTATTCATGATCCAAATATCACTCGAGTATATATAATAACCACGGTTGATCACTAATGTATTCGGTCTGTAATAGAGTAATAAACGCATAAATTCAGTCAAAGAATCTGATCACTGCAGGTTCCATCGACCACCGGCCTGCACATGAGCAGTTGAATCTGTTTGAATTGCAAGTGAATTAATTCTCAGGACGACATGAACACTCAGGACTACGCGTGCTCCTTTATATATATTATTCACCACTGTTCTAGTGTTCTCGGCTCGAGAATTTCTGGGATGGGTTTCTGCTTTTAATCGCTAAAGATTGCACAAGTTATAACTACTGTCAATTAGTTGCAGGAGAGTGTGGGTGATGATAAACTGATCTGGCCTTTTAATATCACCAAAGCTCTTAACAACTGAATTAGGTTAAGTTCCTAAGAAGTCCAGAGAAGTTATAACTGGGGTTATTATAGGTGATCCATCTGCAAGGCTACGTTTGGTCCTGCAAGACTGCATCTGGTGGTGCTGCAACTTAGTCATCAAGACGGACGCCAAGAAGCTTCAGCTAGCCTTTAATTCTTGCTTTGTGTACTCAGATATTGTTAGTAGGCATCCACAGTGCAAGACCTCGATGAGCAATATGACTAAGATATGTGTGCTTTTTGTCATGTAGAAGTTTTTGCTAAATGTATGGAGAAGTTACAGAATTCGAATTGCTCGTAAGCCGGTCTAGTGATGTGAAGTATAGGTGCATACAGAGAGTTGGAAATTCGACTGGGATGTGCCAGACTCATCTGACCCGCTATACATGAGTGTGGAGTACTGTGGACCCACTGCAGAACCTTGTACAGGCAATAAAGGACTCGCGTGTGCAGGACCTTTCATGTCCATGTGGGTATCGAGCTCTCCAATGATACCATGGGATGCACCGTATGTACAGCCATTCTTCGACCAAAACGCTTGCAACGAGACACAAAGTCTCAGTTGGACAATAGCGATTCAAAGCATTTGTGGGCTCCAGTACTTACGTCTGGGTGATCACTTCTGTCGATCATCAGGCACTTAGGTTGTGAAAAACCTTCACTCTGTTTCACTCTTATAGTGACATTGATGAGCATTGGCAGTGTGTAAATTGGGGCTCCCATATTGTAATTCACCCACCACAGGTTGTAGCACAGCTACATCCTCTTAATCCCTAACATATACAGCAAACCAATGTGAGAAGCTGCAATGGCGCCCCTAAGTCCCTTAGACTCTCCCTGATCAGCACATGCAGCTTGTCTACTCAGAATCTCCTCTTACAGATCACATATTGACATGTCTAGAAAATACCATCACTGGAATTAATTATCCACAGCTGCAGCAGCTTCTAGCTATCTCGGATAATATCTCATGGCTTGACGTTCAAATTGAAAATAGGAAAAGTTCAATGAAGTTCTGAAAAATAGAACTCACAGTTCACAAAGTAATTACACTGTTCAAACCACCAGCTGGTTGAACCATGACTTTCACCTGGAGAAGATTCAGGACTCAAAAATGTGGGATCAAATGAAAACTAGATCTTTTCAGAGCTCTGTCTAGTCTCTCCCTTACAGGCAAGCTGAGCCAGTTCAAAGCTGCATCCAGTTGCTGCAAAGAGGCGGCAGCTGCAGTCATAGTGTTTGATGGGTAGAAACCAAGTCACTATATTCCTTAACCAGTAGTTTACACATGAATCTTAGTTTGTGCACTGTACTGTGACTAAAAAAGAAAAAACCTTTTACTTGTGAGCCTTTGTGAGTGAAGATCAATTATTGATTTGTAATGTTTTTGTCGATATGTTCAATGGAGAATCATAGACATGAAGAACTGAGAATTTTGAGAACTGAGAAAGGTACACTACCAGTAACATCAACATGCCACTAACTTAGATAACTGAAATTGTTGGAACTTGGAACATGTTTCATTTTTTGAACGTGATAGATATAGATTACAAGTTGATAGTTTCAATAAAGTATGTGATTTGTTTTACATTTAAGATTGTGGTATAATTGTCCATTGAAGACAAATCCCATTTAGAATTGGTCAAGGAACTTCCATGCCAAAAAAGATCAACAAACTATAGCTTTTAGAGCTCTGCTTTTGTTTTTTTTCCCCCTTATCTCTTGCTCTCTTTTGAGCTCTTTTCTGTCACTTCCTTTCTGTTGCTTTGTTGTATATCTGTACTGCAAAGGAATAGTGGAATCAGCAGATTTATCCAAGTCTGGCTAGGTATTAACAAAGTATGATTTAGGAGAACTTTATACAAACTTTTTTTTTTGGGGGCACTTAAGTTTGAACCATAAGTAGAAATGTGGCGAATTTTTAATGATTTTTTTGAGTTTTTTTTCGAATTTTGGCGATTTTATTCAAATTATTATTGATTTTTTTTTCAATCTTTTTTTCAAAAATTATCATGCTTTCAAATCATATTAAATTTGTGAATTATTATAAGTTTTAGATTTTTGTATCGTAAATTATAGCTTTGTTTTATATATCATGTACATTACACCATTTAAATGTAAGAAATGATGATTGGTGATCATCCAAGTAGCAAGATTTAGCCAAATTTGGCTATAAATCAAATATGAAATATAAATATTTAATCAACTTTCCATTATTATGGCTACACATTGAAAATCAAATATACAAATCTAGTGTTTTTCACTATTTCTTTCTCATTTCTGACAATTCAAACCTTCCAAAATCATTTCATTCTTAATTTTTTACTTTTAACTTTGCTTATTGGTCACAGAAAAATTCCAATAAAAAAGAAGGCTGATACTCATGAATGTAAGCAGATGTTAGTAATTATACTTGAAAAACTCCAAAGAAAGTAGAATTATCCAAAGTCACCTTGTCTTTGGCCCATAGTTTGACATTTATAAATTAATGGCAAGGCAAGTTCTAGAATTTTAAATCAGGTGTTGTCATGATTTTAAATAGATTCGAATTCTTTGATATAGATTCACAATATTTAAAATAAAATTTTGATTTTGATGGGTTGTAAATAATTAATATTATATAATCTTTGTTTTGAATTGTGTGCATTAATTAATATTACACAATAAAATAAATTATTTAATTGAATGTAATGGGGATGAAACCAAACCTAGTCTTAAATTAGATTGATTATAATTATTTATGAAAATGATTGAGATCAAGAGTTTTAAAAATCAAAAGAATTCATTTCAAGATTGAATTGGGAATTCCATCAATTTTTTTAAAAAATGTCAAGATCAAGACCAATGTTGATAGGTTCAAAGTATGGGTGAAGTTCTCTGGCTAGGTTGAAGTTAAGTTTTAAAATGTTTGAACTGAAGGTTCACAATTTTTCTAGAATTGAAATTGGTTGGAAATTGCATGGATTTGTAATTTGATGTGATTAAACTATTACCTATGTAATTATTTAACGATTAAATTTGTTGATTTATTTATTAGTTGGATTTCATAGTTTAATTATGATTTGGTCATAGTTTCAATTAATGTTCACATGAAAAGTCATGTGAAAAGTCTTTGGCATAATAATGGGCATTGACTCACACATGATAATTTATGTGAAAAGCCTTTATCACTTTATTATGCATGTGAAATCACATGTAGAACCATCAGGAGCCATGTGATGTGTAGACTATAGAAAATTTCTTGTTTAATTTTTTTTTAGTTAATACATAAGTGGATGTTTGTGATTTTTGAAAACACCTTTATTTGATAAAAATAAGTTGTTATATGAATGTAAAATTTTATGCTATAGAATTGTGAAAAGAATTAAGTTTTAGTTTTGAAAGGTTTTGGTATAATTTATGAAAAATCCATGGTAGGAGAATGGTGTGGCATATTAATTACAAATAAATAATAGAAAGGTGAAAAAATATTTTTACAAATAAGAACATATATTTCTAGAACTATGTAATAAACATACATAGTTTCAATCTTGAACTTGCTTGTGATTTATATCTTCTGGTTTTGTAATTGGGATTTGAATCTATATTCTTTATGTTGTGGAACTTAATTTTGTTGTTGAAAGTTTGGTAAGAAATGATAATTATTTGTTTTGTTTTGAAACATGAGATGCAAAGTGATTTGTTTATCCCTAAATTACGAAAAGAAGTGATAACATGGGTGGCAGTTTGTGACAACGAAAATTATAAGAGGCAAGCCAAATCAAGTTTGGTGCACAATTAAACACATAAAGTAGCATCATGAAGACCATAAACACAAGTCATTTTGTTTCACCCTAAGTCTACTTTTGGATTTACATGTAATCCTAAGTATGAACTAAAGTTCGATTTGTAGGAGTTTAAAAAGTTTTGTAAAGAGACTATAGGCAAGAAATGAAAAGAAAATCACACATGTTAAACCATATGGGAGAAAGTAAATATAAATTTTACAAAAATTAATAAACATTCATGAATAAGTTCATGTTTGTTAAACCTTGTTAAAATCTTGAGACTTTAGTTTCTAATGTCAAAAATGTTTAGAAAATAAAAAATATATATTTATTTTTAGGATTAATGTTTTAAATAAAACATTAATGTCAATGTTAGGCTTTTAATTCCCTTGGTACATAATTTCTAAAAGATGGGCTACAAACCCCATCACTAACATTAAGAGTTGTTAGGCCAAGTTCACCTACTGAAAGACTTGTTGAGAGACCTACTGAAAAGCTTAGAACTATAGGTGAACCAAATGTGTTAATGTCACAATTATGTAGACGATGAGAAAAATCTAAACCTCAACCTCACCTTGATTTTGCGAGACAATGTTAAAAGGTGATCAAATTAAAATAACATTTACTCATCTAGCTTAAGAAGAAGGATGTAACTCCAAATTATGCTAGAACCAATAACTTACATGTCATGTGGAGTGAAGGAATCATTGATATTCATGATGGACGTGATTTTATCAATGTTGTCTTTCAATTAGGCATTTAAACATGATAATTGCAAGGTTGGAGATGTTTGATCATATTAGAAAATTACATAAAGAAGAGAAATTACAAGCAATTTGGGCCATAAGGAGTTTTTTTATTCATGGAGAAAAACTATGAAAGTTAAGTGATATTTGGTTAAAGGGAATTAATTAATTTGGTTTTTTTTTTTAATTTTTTAAAAGAAAACAAAATGAAATAAAACTCAACTTGGATATTCTAATTTTTAAGAAAAATAGGGGTGGAGATCTTAAAATATTTTTAAGGGAATATAAGAGAATTTGTATTGGCCTTAAAATAGTTATTGAATGGCTTAATTTTTGTTTTGAATTTTTAAAGGGTATAACAACACATTAGTTTTAACAACAGATAGAAGGTTTAAATTCCAAGACTTTCTAATTTTTAAAGATTATGGTCTTTATTCGGTGGTGAAAGATGTGCAATCGCAAAAGGCAAACATCACCATTGGACAATTATTGGCAATGATACCATTAATTTGAAGGGAATTAAAGAAAAGGTTCTTAACACCTAAAGTCCCAAAGGTACCCACACCTTTGAATGCCATAGCAACTAAACGTGAATGTGATCCAATCATTAATGTTGTTGTGACCTTAGCCTTGGGCTTGCGATCAAAGTAAGGGGTTACAAGGTTGTGAACCAAGAAGGAGACCCGAGAGTCACATCACATACTCATGGGAGTGCAAAGAGCGTGAAGGGATGAACCTTCACATTCCCAAGTGAACTCCCATTGTGGGAATTGGAGTCCCAAATGGACTCTCGAATTTCCAAAGCGCGATTACAGGGGTCAAAACCCATCAGCTTGAAAAGTTCTTTATAACATTGGAAAGTTATTCAAACGTAGATGTCTAAAATGGGCTTGCATCACTCATTTGATATCTAAAACACAAGTTATGGCCAAAAGAAGGGTTAGGAGTCAAATTGACAATTTGATTCCCGACCATTAAAAGTCAAGAATTGACCCGATTTACTTATGTTCAGGCAACATGCAACATAATGTTGGAAAGCTATCGATGCGGGCTACAACTTTGCTTTAGACCACATTACAATCAGAGGTCTGCATGAAAAGTTATGGGCTCCCAAAGTCGTAGGAATCTTAATGGTGAGAATTTCGGGAGTCCCAGGACAAAAAGGCCATTTGGATGTGGCCTTTGTGAAGAGGTGCAAATTATATTATAAAAGGGGAAGGTGGTGGCTTCCCCCAAGTCCAGGCCGTGGTGAGTTTTATGAGTCCGAGTTACTTATGGCTTGTTTTAACACCAAAAGTGCTCAAACTATGCACTAACCACTTTGTGTTTAGTTTTGTGCAGGTCTGTGTGAATGATTGAAGCTTATCAATTTTTCCTAATCCCATCCCGAAGCTCTAGCATGCCCCTCTACCCCTCCAAAGTGCTATGAGCTAGGGAGCGTGCCTCAACTCCTTACTTTTTCATTGTTTTCAATTTGGGATTCACATTTGAATCCCTCAAGGAATTGGGAGCATGTAAGATGTGCAATGTAATGGATCAATGTTATGTAAAGTGTTGGATGGAAGGGCAGTAGTTAATGTGGTGACAATTCCTACAATAAGGTACTTAGGGTTGAGAATTGATAGATCAGCCTTAATAACCCTAAAAATGGCAAACAAACAAATTATTAGGCTAGGAATAATTAATAATGTTATAATCGTTATAATGAAGGTTTCCACCATTGTGGATTTCCATGTGGTATTAGAAGAAGATGGGGCTTACCCAATGATATTAAATAGGCTTTGGTTAACAAAATCACATGTAAAACATTATTGGGGCAAAACATACATGAACATTGGAGTTCATCCCAATCGATAGAAAATTCATTTACACACTTTGTGAAGAGCTTTAAAGAACAAATGAATATAATGATGAATAAAAATAAACCAAAGCTCTAGTTTTAAGAGGATTTACACAAACAATTTTAATGAAAAGGAAATAGGGTTATATGCTTTAGAAGGAATCTTTAAAGTTGGAGCTTTGTCTCAGGTAAATCAAAAAGTTTGAAAGGATAACGACCAATCAATTCCATATGTGTTGGCAAAAGGAGAAATCATGGAATGGTCGAACTAGATTCAACTAAAACCAAACCTTTGCCTTAAGGAAGGTAATATGAAGATTTATTGTGTAAGTACATTCATTTGTTTATTTGAGCTATAAGGACCTTAAGGAAGTCATCATGGAACAACACAAAATTGAGTTATTACCGAATGTCAAACCCATCAGAACTAAGCAAAGGAAATGAAATCCAAGATACACAAAAATGAAGGAGGAATTTGACAAGTTGTTGGAGGGAGGGTTCATTAGCCCTGTGGAGACAATGGAATGGGTTTTTCTTATGGTATTAGCATTAAAGAAAAATGGCAAGCTAAAAGTATGTGTTAACTATAAAGTTTCAAACAAAGTAATTAAAAAAGACAGATACCCTTTGCCATTTTGTGAAGAAATTTTAGAAGACGTAATAAGGCACAAGATGTACACATTCAAAGATGGGTATAGGGGCTACCATCAAGTGGAAATTACTTCGAAGGATCAATTGAAGACCATAGTCATTACACCATGGGGAACATTTTGTTACACAATATTGCCTTTTGGTTTATGCAATGTTCTAAGGACATTTCAATGTTTGATGAATGAGGTTTTTGAACCATTCTTAAGCATTTTATTATGAGTTCTCATTGACACATTTAGAATTTATAGTGATAGAACTTCGCACTTTACCAAACTTGAGTTAATATTTCAATGCTTCAATAGTTCAAGAGTGATTTTGAACCTTAAGAAAACCACAATTGGTTTTTTAGAAGGGAAGATGGTTGGACACATTGTGTTAAAAGATGGGGTAGCCACATATCTTGAAAAATTTGATAAGATTTCAAAGCTTCTCTTCCCCACCACCAAGAATGTTTTTTGAAGTTTTTTGGGGATGGTGGGTTATTATTGAAAGTTCATACACATATTTGCAATAAAACCAAGTCCTTCAACACAATTTTTGCAAGAAGATGCACTTACATTAATGGAAGATAATGTGTTAAAACATGATTTGAATAACTCAAATCAACTCTTCAAGTTACACCAATCTTTTAGACTTTAAATTAGAACAAATCACAAAATTGGTCAAAATTATGACAAATCACAAAACCTTAACAAATTTCACCAACAAGTCCAATCCAAGTGGTTGACTTATTTGATGGTTGTTATTAATAGAGGAATTTGACATTGACATTATCCATCATCCAAGAAGGTGGCATGGCAATATTGATGGTTTTATAAAAGCATACGTAGGAGAAGGTGATGTTCCAGAGGATGATGACTTTCTAGATGTAATAATAATGACCATCAATGTAGAAGGAACACTTATGGAATATCGATAAATCATTCAATACTTAAATGGCACGAGGTTTATAGCTGAAGCCACAAAAACTATATGAACACGAATTGCGAACAATAATTGAAATTATTCAATAATAAAAGACTAACTTTACCTCCAAAGAAAAGATGGTGTTTTCCGACGAACCATTGGAAAGGGTGAAACCTCATGTCTTTTGTATGAATTTCATGATCGGTTTTATGGAGGCTAGTTTCCAAGAGCAATCATAACAAAAAAGATTTGTAAGTAGTTATTACTGACCCACCCTCTTCAAAGATGCCCATGATTATTGTAAGAACTATGATGTATGTCAAGCTTATGCACAAAGGTCTACTATGAGTGGCCTTCTACACCCCATACCACCTTTAAGACCTTTTAAAAGATGAGGAATTGATTTAATAAGGTCATTACTAGTGACTAGAGAGGGCATCAATTATTTACCATATATTATTTCACAAAGTTTGTAGAAGTACGTGCCTTGAAGACTTTAGTGAAACAAGAAGTAGGACAATTTTTGTATAAACGAGTCTTTATTTGATTTGGGAAACCACTCGAAATTGTTTTTTATAATGGTCCTTAGTTTTTGGGTGAGGTTGTGAAAAACTTGTTAACAAGCCTTACAATGAAACATAAGTTTACCACTATGTATAAGCTTAACATCAATGGCCTAGTAGAAAAGACCAATAAAACATTATGTTCCATGCTAGCAAAAAACGTTGAGGTTCATGTGAACATTTGTGATTGGGATGTCAAGATCCACCATGTTCTGTAGGTTCACAACACCACATACAAAACTGTCACAGGGTATTCGTCTTCTCATTTAACTTATGGAATGGAGGCATTCTTACCCATTGAGTTGGAAATAATGATTTTACACATTGAAACTTCCTTTGGATGAATCCCAACACCATCAATTGTTATAATTTAATGAGTTGGACAAATTATAATTGAAAGCCCACCAATCCATTGAAGTCGTGCATGCTCAACAAAAGAATTTTTTTGACAAAAAAACCAAAAAAAAGGAATTCAAAGAAAGTGACCTTGTCATGATGTTTGACATTTAACATCATCATAGAGCTTATAAGACATTGTTGCCAAAGTGATTTGGACTTTTTGTCATCAAGAAGGTGTTTGTAAATAATGCATTTTATGAGCTTGAAAATGTTAATGGCTCACCATATCTAAATCACATTAATTATGAAAAGTTGAAAAAGGTTTTAGATATGTGATTCTAAGGTGATGGTGCTTTTGTGCTCAAGCAAAAAATTGGCCTATAAAAGTATAAGTGAGTCATGGAACATAATTTTTTGGTAGAACTAAATGGTTATGTGCAATACACTGAGATTCAAAATTCCAAAGGGTTTCTAAAGTGGTTGAATGCAAAATTTTGGATGTAGCCACAAACTTCTTGCAATGGTTTGATGTCTTTTATGCACAAAATAACAAGGTGCATTGGACCACAAAGGTGGTGAACTTGTGGGAATTTTTTTCATGGTGGGCCAAATTCTCAAAAAATTGGTCCAAGAAGAAGGCAAGGTTTACACCATGGATGGAAGAAGGTGTTAAAAACCTTTTGATCCAAATTCGAAGTTGTGGTGTGTTATGGATTTCAAGCACAATAAATTTGCTCCCATTGTCAAGTGGAGATAATTAGGGTGCTTATGGTGTGGTGCACAAGGTGCAAATTGAAAAATTTGATTACATCCAAAACAAGATTGAATTAGCAGAGAAGACACTGAAAATGGATGATAAGTGAAAAACACATAAGCAACAATCAATGGAAGCAATAGCATGCCCATGCAAACATGTAGGTGTCATCAAGTTCCTTGCCATTCACACAGAGACCATGGAAGCATACACATTATGGTGGAATGGGGGACCTCTTCGAAAAATGTTGGATTACAACACGAAATATTTCCCCCATTATGGATAATTGTACCTTATTGTGGGAAGGGGGATGCCAAATATGGAAGAGCGAAGATGACTTATTGCCTTTAGGCAAAATCATGTGAAGTTCACATGGGCATCCATAAACATTATGAATGTAGTACATCATTGTGGAATTTTACATAACAACTTGTCCAAGGACAACATTATGTTACATTTTTCGACAAATAAACCATATGTTTTGTACATAGGTGTGTGCGATTGGGGTGAAATTGGGTGCTTGTAAGAGGTGACACCATCATTGTATAGGTTTACAAAAGAACAAGATGCAACCAACACCAAAAAAATGCATTTGTGGGTTGCCCCATAGTTGTTTTTTTATTTACAATGAATCAAAAATTACATATTCCCCTTGACCAATGGCCAAGCAAAATGTGACAATTTTGAAGTCTAAAACATATTTGGCAGGCAAGCTAGCAAATGTCATATGGGGTGATGATTGGGATGTAAAATATTTTGTGGAGAATTCAACTAAGATGTCATTTGGGAAATTGATCCATCACATGTATGACCTAAATCTAGAAGCACAAAAAATTGTTCAACATGTCGTGTGCACATGGGGCTTCCATACAATTAGAATACACCTGAATTTGAATGTTATTAAGTGGATGTATTTCCAAAGGTTACAAACACTCATTTATATCCTAACCAAAAGAAAATTTTAAATTTAAAAGAAATAAAATCTACACATCACATAGCTCCCCATGGTTTCCCATGTGATTTCACATGCATAATAAAGTGACAAAGATTTTTTCACATGAATTATCATGTGAAAGTCAAGCACATTAATTGAAACTATGACCAAATCATAATTAAACTATGAAATCCAACTAACAAATAAATCATCAAACTTAACCGTTAAATAATTACATAGGTAATAGTCTAATTACATCAAATTACATCACTCCCAAACTCATGAAAAATCCATGGTAGGAGAATGGTGTGACATACAAATTACACATAAATGATAAAAAAATGAAAAAATATTTATGCAAACAAAAACATAAATTTCCATAACTATTTAATAAATATCCTCTCCTCTTTTAAAACATGTTAAAATTCTCTAACTACATAAAGTAAATTTTTTTGAACATCTCATGCACCCAAGAGAACTAGTTGTTAGAATTAAAACTTTAATTAAAACACACAACAACAACTTTTAACTTAATTAACTATCATTTATTCCTTTGCCTCCTTGGTCTAGCAAAAATTTTATCCTTACATCCGTTTGTCACCATTTTTCACCTAGGCTTTTATTCATTTATAAACCCAAGGTACTTATTTAATTCTAATTTTCTTTAATGTAGATATCTAACATCACTTCGTCTTTAACCGAATTGGACTCCCAATGTTTTGAAAAAAATTCATCGAAAATTATCCAAAATCAAAAGAATCATTTTCCAAACTGCATCAAAAGTTCTATCAAATTAAAAACTAGTTTGACACCAAAACCAAAGATTCCTTTTAAATCAAGCATCTAACAACAATGGTTTCTACTATTGTTGGCCGATATTTGAAAAACTTGCATATTGGCCTTGGATATCAACTTGAATATCACGTGATATTCGAGTTGATATGTGGATTTTTGATATTCAAAAACCATTTCAAATATCAAGATTTTTGATATCCAATCACATATTAGATATGAATATTAAATTAGGTCTGATTTTAGTTTTGGGGATTAGGTTAGTGATTGAATTAGGTTTAAGGTTAATTTAGGTTAGTTAGGGTGCAGCTACCTGCATTGCAATCCTTGCAGTCCTCAACCTAACAGTTTGGAAAGAAAAGAGACAATATAAAACATTGTAATAAGAATTTTTCTTGATAGAGAGGAGATTACGGACATGTAAACAACCCTCTACATTATGCATTGTTTTTTGCATTTTAATTATTTAAAAATTGTTTTGGTTATTTTAGTTTAAATGACGTTTGCTCATAAAATATGTTCAATTGGAGTATGTGATATTCAATAATGATAAAGAATGATTGATAATTGACACATTGATATCCGGATGTAATAAAAAAATCTCCAAATTATGATATTTAACCTAAATATGTGAGTTTTGTTTTTGAAAATCTGATATCCGATATCTGGAGAAAGTCGTAGCTGGATATCCTTATTATCCGATGGATAGCACAAAAAGGTGATATCTGCCCAGCACTGGTCTCTAAGCTCTCATTGTCCCCAATCTAGTACCTTCAGTTTGAGGCACTTTATGAATAACTCACAACAGAAAACAATTTATACCTACACCAAATTTCATGTCTTTGCCCTCTAGCCAGGCTGCCCTTAGCCCCCACAAGACTCCAGGGCAGCCCCCCAAAACATCCACTCCCAAGTGGGTCAGCTTAGAAAACTTAGAGCCCCTTCAGTAAGCGAAGGCACTTTACACGTAGTCTCTCTAGGCCATTCGGGGAGGATCACCTGGCAGCCAAGTGGCATTTTTTTTCCCAAGCCAAAACCATGAGGAAATAACTGCCCGTACTGACCGGTCAAATTTTGGACTGGAAGAGAAAGAATTGGCTGCTGCCCGCGACCTTTAACAAGACCTTTTGGGCATCCCTCACACTCCTGGTTTAAGGGTTCTGGAGTTCCTCCTCAACGATGGCAACGTCTGTGAGAGGAGGAGGATTCGTGCTTCCGCCTGCTGCTGCTGCTGCTGCTGGAAGATCCTTCTCCTCGCAGTCGCATCTTCTCTCCAACCGTTTGCTGCTGTTGCCGAAAATCGGACCTGTCTGTGCTCCTCGCCTTTGCAAGCTGCGTTCTTCCTCTCCCTTCGCAGTAGGTATGGAAAACCGAACACTAAACCTGCCACGGTATTTTATTTTCTTGTTCTTCTTTCTCTGGAAGCGGGCGGGTGGTGGTTTTTTTTGGTGGCGAGGAATTTTTTTGGGGTCGTAGCAGTCGTTGTTTGCATGCTTAACTTCCCCTAATTTTCGTTGGAAAAGAATTCTTGCAAACGTTCTTCTCCAAAAGTAAAATCCTCGCAACATTCCTTTGTAGTGATAATTAGGGTTTTTATCAGTAATTAGGGTTTGTGATGTCTCTGGCATCGTTCTTTGGCTACATGTTCTTGAAACAAAATCTCAGCTGGACATCTGAAATGCTACTCCATTTTGGAGTGGTTGGTAATCATAAGGAATGTTGAATCCCAATAGAATTCCGGCATTGTTGCCGGCCTAATAACAGATTTTGCAACAGGTGTACGACCTTTTTTTCTCATTTCTCAAGAGAAGGGAAAAAAAGAGAAGATGTTGGGATCACAAAGCCAGAATGTGCAGCAGCACCGGCAGGATGGTGTAGCATGTCAGGCAGTCATTCAAGAAGAGCATGGTGGGTTTCTAACTTTCTTTTGTTATGTTTATTACAAAGCTGAGAGCTTGGCTCATAATGATTCTTTGTCTTCCATGCATTGTCAAGTTCCCATGCATCCATCTGCTTGTTTGAATATTATATGTCATGAGTGGAATGCAGCAAATATGAAGTTTTTCAACCTATTTTCAGGCATTTCTGAAGAGTTCCTTAATATCCCTTCACAAGGGACAATGTCATTCTCAACTGGCATCATCCTTTTGTGATTGTAGGGTTTAAACCTCAAGCTGTACTTTAATTGTAGGAAGAAGAAGCACTTTCTTTTGTGGGTGGCTGCATCTGGATGGCCTGACCATTTTGTGATAAGGCTTGAAGTGCATGCAGTGAAGAAGTCTTTGTTTCAGCCTTAGGTGCTGTGGTTAGCTAAGTCTGCAGTAGGGCTTTTTCATGGATGATACCATCTTGATGTGTGTGCAGTGAATTTTCCCATGTGTGGAAAGGAGTAGGTAGCTCCATATGAGTTTGATGCAGCTGACTGTTGTTCTATCTGCTGTATTTTCAGTGCCCAGCACAGAGCCCAGTGCAACGATTATTGATGGCAAAGCAATTGCTCAACAGGTCCGGCAGGAAATTGCTGCTGAAGTCTCCAAGATGAAAGAGTCTGTTGGGAAAGTTCCAGGACTTGCTGTGATCTTGGTTGGCACACGGAAAGATTCTGAGACCTACGTACGTAGCAAGAAGAAAGCCTGTGAAGAAGTTGGCATTGATTCCTATGGTGTCAATTTGCCAGAAGACACGACTCAGGATGAAGTACTGAACTTTGTTAAGAAGTTCAATGATGATCCAGCTGTCCATGGAATATTGGTGCAGCTTCCTCTTCCAAAGGTTTGTTCTCTTTTAGGAGTATTAGGCTTGCATGCTTGTACAGAGGCAAGCTAAAAAGTGATTAAACTTGCCCTCACAAGCTTGTGCAGTTTGAAACAGGATAGTATTGACGAGCTATGCCTCTTGAGTGCCATCTAATGTGCCAACCTGGTTGATCCAGGAGTGTGACGGAGTCTGATGACGAAGACTTCCTATACACTTATGTATTTGCTTTTGCCCATTATAGCAGATTATTATACACTTATCTACAGCCACTGTCATAGCTGATGAAGTCAGTGAGTAGTAGTAATGGCAGCTAGTCACTACCATACACAATGAAAGTGATGGTCTGGTACTTTGTGAGAGATATGCACAAGGTTATGATCACACTCATTCTTGTCATGTGTGTTTTGGTTTGGCAAACTGACACAACAGTGACTGTCAAAGTGTTATTCTGTGGAGTTTTCGCTCCAATGTCATTTTTATTTCTTTTAGGCTTCCACCCATGTTTTTTCAGACATGTTACAAATCTCAGTAATGGAACCACAATTATGGCAGCAGAAATCAGAAGGTATAGAGAGATGATTCCTTTTGTTCATCAAAAGTCCACCAGGAAACAAGCATATGGTTGAAGTGCTTGTGGAAAGGCCTCTTGTCTAATATTGACTTGTATTTTCTCTGTCACCCTGCAGCACATAAGTGAGGAAGCAATTGTGGGGTCGGTGTGCATTGAAAAAGATGTTGATGGGTTTCATCCAATGAACATTGGAGCATTGGCTATGCAAGGCAGGACCCCCTTGTTTGTGTCCTGTACACCCAAAGGTTGTATTGAGCTGCTTGTTCGAACAGGTGTGGTCATCAAGGGGAAGCATGCTGTTGTTATTGGCCGCAGCAATATTGTGGGGACACCTGCAGCTCTTCTCCTGCAGGTTCTTGACTAGACTTCTGTATTATTCAACCTAGTACCAGTGATTCCATGTAGAAGCTTGACTTAGTAGGGCGTGGTTCAGTTTTTGAATGATTTGTTTCAGACCCAATTCCAACAAATAGGGTGGTGGGTACATCTAGCCTTCATGACATATTGCCTTTGATTGGGCATGACAGAAACAAAATGCAACAGTGACTGTGGTACACTCAAAAACACCAAATCCTGCAGAAGTAACACGGAATGCAGACATTGTTATTGCGGCAGTAGGTGTGCCTGAGCTGGTGAGAGGTGATTGGCTCAAGCCTGGAGCCGTGGTGATTGATGTTGGCATAAACCCTGTAGAGGTGTGTTGTATATTCTTTAGTCTCACAGTGTATAGGTCTTTGAGAAGGAATCTGAATTCACATGGTGTATGGCAGTACATTCCAACTATTTGCCACAGAAGTGTCATTGCAGGTATCCCTGTTATGGGAGAAGCTTGCATTTGTGTAATAGCTAAGAGCTATCACCTGTCATGACTTGCAGCTGTTTCTTTGTTTAGTGAATGTGTGGTGACAACATTACCAGAGCAGCTTTTGAGACTTATATATTTCCTGTGGCTGCAGGATTTGTCAACAAAGAAAGGATACCGGTTGGTTGGTGATGTATGCTACAAGGAGGCCTGCCAAGTGGCATCAAAAATCACTCCAGTCCCTGGAGGAGTGGGCCCCATGACTATTGCCATGCTACTGTCCAATACACTAGAGTCAGCCAAGCGGGCCTATGGATTAGTGGATGCTGCCCCATAAAGTGTGTTGCAGTTTCTTCTAGCTGTGGAAGATTGGCATTGAACCTTTGCTAATTTTTGTGATTTTTTTGTTTTTCATTGGCCCCTCTGAAGAACAAACCTTGTTTGATGGTCAGGGCTGATTGGAATCAGTAATGACTCTCAAACCCTTGGACAGAAAGGTTGTCTGAGTTTAGAGTAGGAAGACTTTGGAGAGAGAGTAGGATTTGAATTCAGGGAGGGGCTTGGGTTGAAGTGCTGAATGTTATATTGCCTTGGGAAGAAAATGATCCTTGGCGATCTGGTATGAAAACAAAGTAACTAACCTCCATTAATGTTTCCCAGCAGATGAATGTGCTTGCTCAGTAGGAGGCGGCCGGATGTTTGCAGTGGCATGCCTGTGACAGTAGAAACTTGCTGATGAGCTGTTCTACCCTGGTAGCCACATAGTTATGGAGGGAAAATCTTGAACTAGTGATTGGGATGTTGCAAGAAGATTTTAAATTTGAATCAATCTGGAATTTTATCATTCTGGATTGAGAAAAAGCATCTTGAGTAATTACGATCCTGGAGATCCGTGAGAAAGCCACATGATTTACATGATATTAGTTGGTTGTGGCTGAAGTGTTTCATTGATCATGCACCATCAGTGCTTTGATTAGTTTCTCTCAACCACTAGAATAGAAGGATTACATATCTTTAAATTGTGGGTTTTCATTGTAATGCAAAAAGTAAAGATGTATGGGGTTGGGTGTACCGAATGATTCATGCAGCAACCCAATTGCACCAGAATTTGAATGTTTGAAAAAACCTTTGATTGGTCTCATCTACTTACCCTTGTGTCATGTGCTAATGGTGGGTGCCCATCATACACTCTGCATGATCTAACAAAGGCATTCTGACCCCTTGTTTTGCTTTATTGATCTGGTAACAAGAGTTTATTGCTCTGGTAATAAGCAGCCTATCACCAAATGACTCTGTCCCTTATTGCAGGTTCAAAGATCAAATGGGCACCTGTTAAATACAAAATGTTCCATGAAGCTCCCAAAACATGAATTCACAATGGCTCCACCCCTTATGGATTCAAACTATGGTCGGATATGAAATTATTTTTATCTTTTATACAATAATGTTTTTCGATTAAAACATGATTATAAATTTGACTACAAAATTCAAGGATGAAACTCAATTGATGGAAATCTTAAATGGACGTAAAAATTTAATAAAAAATACAACTATCCACACATGGCACAAGTTCACATGTTCACAACTTCATCTCTTTCAAAGGATCCTCAAACTTTTCTAATTCTTCCTCTAATTTCATATCCATTTTAATTAACTTCACTAAACTAGAGGGTACCCTACAATTAACTCTAGATCATTAGGCCAATTTTCACTTATAAAAATCAATTTTTCTAGGTTATCACATTGTAAACAATATCTTCTAAGATTACTAAGAATTCCAGCCAATGAAAAAATATGTTAAATCTCTATTTGTGACCTTGGAATGCCAATAATTTGCCTAGCAAGGAACCCAACTCTAGGAAGTAATGATTCATGTTTTTCCCACCATGCAAGTGGACATTTAATCTCCTTTCTATCCAGATGATAATGCTTGAAAAATAGAAACTCTTTGTTGATAAATTCCCTCATTGGTTCATTATAGCTAATAGTCATCTCAAATAAGTCCAAGTTGATGTCATCATCAATGTTTTGTTTTGCAATATTAGTTTATACAATAGGATGTAAATGCTAATGACATTTCAAAAACATTGGAAATAAGGACCTCATGTCATACTCTTGAACAATAGAATTTTTTTGCTCTTGACCAACTAAGGATGAAATTAACATAAGATTTTTGAACTTTGGATTTAACATTAAAAATAAAACATTATGTGTTCTTCTTTCTTCGTATTTTAAGAAAAAACAAAGTAATGAATACAAAACAACATACACTTCTTCTTGTATATTGGAAGCCATCAAGGTTAATTCATTATCCATTTCAAAATTTTCATCCATTATGTTACCAAAACTAGGGTGATTTTGCAATTCTTCCATTAGTTTTGTGTTCATAGTTATTGCAAAATGCAAAGCATCACTCAAAAGCCAATGTCCATGGGATTGATTCAACACACATGTAGTAATTACAAGGGAAGGAACATCAACAACTATTTGTGCAACATGCCAAGTAAGAAGACATGGGACATGAACACTTATCCTTATAATAGTTTGCTTACTATAACAATGGACAATTGCTTCACAATATTGCAAGGCTTTTTGAAACAATGTAACTTTGCTTGGAAACCTATAGATCAACATTCATCATGTTAACAAATTACTAAGAAAAGAAAGTACAAAAATTCAATAAAATAAAAACCGAAAATGATAATTCAAAAAAACATTACCTTGTTTCTATTGGAGTCTTCAATATATTCCTTGGATGAAGATTAAAAGCAATACAAGCTTGGTTTCATTCATGTTTGCCCTTTCCAAATTTCTGGCCAAGTTATGCAACTTTGCAAATCTAATTAGGCAAAAGCAATGGACACTTCCTTCAAATTTTTGGACATTTTATCTTATGTTGTGACATATTAATAGTCCTTAAAGAAAGCATGACCAAAGCAATAACCTTCAACCCTAGTAATTTGTTTTGATTTCTAGTCCCTTCCTAAAAAATTAATAACAAGAGCAAAAACATCATGGGCTCCATGAGACATCCATAGATGAAAACTTCTTGTTATACATGTAGAGACACAATCCCCCAACAATGGTAAAACATATTCCTACTTGCATTTTTCCACCAATTCAAGCAAAACTTCTTAAGAAAATTGCTTTCTAGATGGAAAGAACAATCTTGGACATAAATGCATTGCAAATATTTTCAGCCACACACTATTAACAAACTACATTGGAAGATGGTTTCTAATAATTAACAATGTTAAATCCTCCAAAGATTTTTTTTGTTGAAGTTCATATTTTTTGAAAAGGATTGTGACCCCAAGAAAACTTGAAATTGTAGAAATGGTAGGTCTTTTTTTAGTTGGTTGTTTTTTGATTACTACTCTACCAAAAACATTTAATTCTTATTCAAACTTCTACACAAGCATAGCATCATCAACATCCACATGTTTTTTTAATGATGTTATTCCATTGTTTTTAAAGTATGAATTAATTCCTTTCATTAATTATGTTTTGGAATTTGTAATTGTTATTTGATTAGGATAACATACATGGCATCTAATTAATTGAGGAGCTTTGTTATCAACTTCTACACCATAATTAATGCAATAAAATACCAACACAATGAGTTCCAATTATATATGGGGCCACCATATATTTATCTATTCATGTATGAATTAAATTTATTTTTTTTCATTTTTAGCTTGTGATATTCTTTGGTTTCTATTTGAAGGTTTGAAATATTTTCAAATCTTTCTTCAAATCATTCATTGTTCATTTCAACTTCATTCATGAAAATATCCAATGACCAATTTTCATTCCTAGATGAATGTTCCAATTTTTTTCCAACAATCACAATAGTTTTGCCCAAATCAATGGAAAAAAAAAAAAAGCAATAACAAAAAAATGAGGAAAATAAAAACATTTACAAAAATACAAAATTAGTTTGAAGGAGATAAATTGTTCAAATCCTTTAAAATAAGGAAATGTCACCCATTATACTTGTAAAAACACAACAAACAATATTTAGATTATGCAAAAGCAAGAAATAATGATGAAAACAGAAGTAAAAAAATAAAAAATATATATATATATTAAAAAAACAAATTAAATGATATTACTTACCAAAAATTTGCTAATGTGTTCCAAAGCCTACAAATAAAAACTATTATGTAAATATCAAGGGAAAATGGAAAATCCAAATGCCCATGTTTGAACATGTGACATAAGTAGGCAACAAACAACAAGCAAGCAAATTTGAAATGATGAATGACAAGCAAGTAACATAAGTAGGTTCAACGAGCAAGTAACATAAACAAATGATGAATAAGTAGGTGATGAACAAGTAGGTGTTGAGGAAAGAAGTGATGGGAGTATGCAACAAACAAGAAGCAGGCATTGAAGAAAGAGGTGATGGGAGTATGTGACAAACTAGGAGTAGGCATTGAGGAAAGAGGTGATGGGAGTATGTGGCAAACCAGAAACAAGTGTTGAAGAACAAAGAAAATGGAAAACAAATGAGAAAAAAATGCAAAAAAAAATGTAGATTGTTAAGTAAGATTTTTTTTTAAAATGCAACAAAGAACTAAAAAGCATAGTGCACAACTAAAAAAATTGTTTCTTTAGTCAAAAAATGTGTAATACTTTCATTCATGGATAAAATCATACAAAACACAAAGTGGGCCAAAGCTTGAGCTTGGACCCCTTTTATTTTTGTTGAAAGACAAGGAAATAGGTTGTTGAAAGTTGAAACCCTAATACCTACCCACCTTAAACCCTAACTTCTAAAAGGTTGGTCTAGGAAACTCATGGGATATTTTTTCATCACCTTTTCCCTTCTTGTTTTTCATGAATTTTCAAGTTGTAGCACCAACTTTTTGTAGCAAAACACTTAGTTTCATCATGATGGTCATTACAGTGGTTGATGACCAACATAAACAAATCTTTTTGTTCTTCTTGTTTTTGGTTTCTAGTCAAGGTGATCTAAGGTTTAAGCTACATTGTTCTAAGGTTTTGTTATTTTCATTGTGATCATTATCATGATGGTTTTCATGTGTTACAAGTATGTTAAGTATGTTTTAATCTCTTCAACACCCTTTCACAAGTTTGAGGTGTAAGGTAGTTTATTTATTTCATTTTTTTTCTTATTGTTTTAAGTTTATGGTCAAGGTGGTTTAAGGTTTAATCTACATTGCTTAAATAATGTTTTGTTGTTTTCATTGTCATCATCATTTTGATTATCATTTGACCCTGTCGCAACCCCACTTTGGGATAAGTGTGAAGATGTACATTCCCAAAAGTGGGAAGTTGGAGTCCTTTGGGACTCCCGAAAACTTAGAGCTCCATTTTAGGGGTCAAAACAGCTCGCATTGAGGTGTTCATTATGTCATTAGAAAGGTCTTGAAGTTTAGATGTCCAAAATGGCCTCGCATGAGCCATTTGGACATCTGCAGCCCAAGTTATAGTCAAAAGAAGGGCCGAGAGTCAAACTACCAGTTTGACTCCCGACCACTAAAAGTCGGGAATCAACTTGATCCCGGTGTGTGCAGGTGTAGTGCGACACACCGTTGAAAAGCTCTTGAGGAGAACTACAACTTTGCTTCAAACCCATCCCAATCAGAGGTCTGAGCTGGGAGTTATGAGTTCCCAAAATCCCAGGAGTCCAAACCGAAATAGTTTTGGGACTCCTCCTTGGGAGTCCTAGGAAAAAGTGCCATTCGGATGTAGCCTTCACAGAGAGTTGCAGAGAATACTACATCGGGGAAGGTGGTGACTTCCCCTGAATCTGGGTCGTGATGAGTCAAATGAGTCCAAGTTGCTCGTGGCTTGTTCCAACACCAAGGGTGTTCCCGAATGTGAACTAACCAACTTGTGACTAGTTTTGGATGCAAGATCGTGTAACAAGATAATTGTCCCTTTTCCTAATCTAATCCCGAAACTTCCAACACGCCCCTCTCACCCCCTTTAGTGCTGGAAGTTGGGAGCGGCACCAAGTTCCAACTCCTTCCGCATTTCCACATAATTAAACCCTCAAGTGAGTCTAACAAGGAACTTAGGAGCGCGTCAAACCCAATGAATTTTCATTTTAATCATTTAAGCATTGGTCATTTTGTTGGTTGTTAAATTGTCAAATGTTACAAGTAAATTGTTTTCTCTTCAACATTTCAGAATAAAATTCTATCTTTAGTTTTTTGCATTGATGGGGTTTTTTCCACATTTAACTCCTTCTAGTAACATTTTGTGGGGATGTAAATGCCATTGAATTCCCATAAGTGTACTAAGCTCCTTATCCATTTTTCTATAGGTAATAGTTAATTTAAACCTTAAACCAAAGGAATCTTTTTGAAATTCTGTCATTCATATGTTGCAATTGTTGTCATTTGAAAAACAATTATCGTATGTAGGACTTTAGGACTCAGCAGGTCGATGTTGTTACGTGTTGCAAGTCATATGTTGTTTTTAATTTTATTTTTATATCTATGTCAAGTCCATTTTGTTATCATTCCCATGTGTATTTGAGGAAATTTGTTGTTGTTGGGAATTTGTAATGTTTGAGTCATATGTTTGTTTAGCTAGATTAATGGTTTGTTTGATGTTCTATCAAATGTCAAATGAACAAAAACCAATTTCGAGGAAACATGTTGCTACATATGTGAGTTGTGCGTAGACATTAAACATATGTCGCAAAGTTCATAGGTGTAATTTCATTGTTTCAAGTAGAAACATATTTGAAAAAAAATATTGTAATTGCAATGACCAATTATTTTTTTGCAAGTACTTGCTTTTGTAATTGTAATGATCAATTTTTTTCTTTTTGATAATCTCGTCCCTAAAATCTAACCACTACCCAAACCAGCCCCTTGTCAAAAAAACCTAAACCCTAATACCCAAGAACCTCCCATGTTTGAAAAAAACCATTAACCTTAACTAAAGGTTCCAGATTTTAAAAAACAATTCAAAACCTTACTTGAAAATTCCTCCAAAACAAACTAATAAGAGGGAACCAACCTTAAAAGTTCTAAAAAAAAAACAAAAAATTGCTTGATATTAGTTCAAACCAATGTTGGGTGGTTCTTGACTTTTACAAAAAACCTGTGATTCCAATTTGAAATAATAAATTAGAATGGTTCTGGTTTTGGTTTCAATTATTCAAAAATGTAAAATTTGATTCAGTTCTAAGTTTTTTTTTAAATTCCAATTTTGAAAGTTGAACTTAGTTTCAGTCTAGTTTAGGTAACTTAGACTAGAAGTTATAGTTAATTGGCAAAGCACTTGTTTCTTCAAAAATCTTGGTTTGAATTCCACACATAAATGGAATCTGAAACCCAATTCTTCAAAGACATAAATTTTAGTTTTAGTTCTACAACCAATTTCAAAATTAGACCTAACTTGATTTTTATTAACCAAAACAATCAGAAGAAGAATCAAGAAAAAGCAGGGTTTTGTTTCTCAATGTTGTGATGCAGCTGAAGTGGCGATCATCCATAAGCTGCTTTAGCCAGATTTGGGAAAAACTCAGAATCCTTCTATATTTTTGTCTACCTACTGGAACTTATCATAAAAATCTGGCAATTTGAAAAACACATTCCTTCAAAATCTGGCGAATTTGGCCCCTTTTCTTTCATTGAAAATCCTTTGTATTGGTCGCAATCATATTTTTCAGGTCGACATTTGGCGAAACTTCTCAAGAAACAAAAAAAAACACTAAGTAAAAGCTGCATGTGCCGATCATCACCGTTCACTCAATAGCTATGGATTGTGCGGAGAAGCGTTGGGAGAGAGAAAGGTGAAAGGAGACGGTTCGGCCGTTTCAGCTCACCCTCCAACCCCCCTCCTCCTCCTCTCCCTCCTCTCGTTCTCTCTCCATTCAGCCAAGCTTTCACGGTTAGCCTAACCGAGGCTCGCTCGGAGCTGTAGATCCTGGAGGGCTGGGTAGATCCAAACTTTCACGGCCCGAGTTTCGATTGCACCCTCTTAGTTAGTGTGGCGGATTGATCAGCAGTGTTAAAACGTCGACCCTGCTCCTGAACCATTTTTGTGAAACTTGGTAATCTAAGTTATCCAGATTGAATATTATACTGTACAAAGATCATTTGTGGCTGATCAGAGAGAAATTTACTCATCCATGGGTTGGCTCCAACAGTCTCGACTCTCAAGAGAGAAACGCTAGGGAAACCCTTTCACATGTGAATCCTCCTCTAAAATCTCGCTGGCAACAGGTACGATTCAGAAGAAACAAACCAAAAAAAGGTTTGACAGGAAGAATCAGGATCAATAATAGAATCGAAATTTACTTGGAGTTTACTAAGTACTACTCCTTCCATTTGTATTGAAGAGTAAAGTGTATTCATAGGGGACTCATGATGTCGGAAGTATTTCTTGTAGAATAGCCAGCCTCCATCGTGAGGAAAAAAAGTTAAAACTAAAATTCCAGGCCTGAAACCAGTCACGAATTCAGCCTCGAATGCATGAGTTCGACAATTGGGAGTAATCTGAAACAATGCAGCATCCGTCTGATTGATCCCGAGTGTGGAAAATATTTTTTTTTATTCTTGGGTGTTTCTTCCTCAATGCCGTCACTAGAACTGGATTTCTCCCAGCAGGATGGATATACAAGCTCTACTGCCTGTAGTTTAACTTGGGAAATCATGAAGTTCATCAATAAGAAGAAACACCCAAGTCTCAAAGATAAATCTTTGAGAACTTTTCAAACCAGAATTCGTGATCTCAAGCAATTACAGCCCTGGCTGATCTCATTTTCAACACAGTAGTTACATACATCAACCTCATAGATTTTTTATATGCATATTTCTTTTTCTCATATATGTGACATGAAATCCACTGCTGTTGCAGAGAGAAGAATTGCAGCTCAGAGAAAGAAGTCGAGACCACGGTGCAGAGACTTCTCAGGTCGATGGAGATCTATTACAGTTTTCGACGACTTGTTACAAGAGATTTTACACATGAGCATGCAGTATGAACTCATGAATTCAAACGGCAGGTTACAACACAAAACACAACTTAGTCTACCTGGTCAGGAGTCTTGAATAATTTGTGCAACAATCTGAAGCGTCGTGATCATCTGTAAATTCATGCTTCTCTCTCTAGCTATTCATGAGGAGGCACAACGTCTATGCTGCAGCGTCTAGACTGTTTTGCTAAATGTACATGGAATCTTAAGCCTGGAGGTTCTTGAAAGAGATCGAGGATCTAGTAGTACTACTCAGATCGATCTAGTGTACTTGAATCCTAAAGTAAGTTTTGATCCATTTTCATACTAGGCCGGGGGGGGCAATCTTGAGTTCACTAGGATCATTGCAGACAGAATGTGGTACCGGCAACCGGAGAATCATGGAGGCCACCTGCATGGGAGATGTCTCAGAGCTTATAAGGCATTGGCGATTCCAGCAAGCATTGATGGTGATGGGTCAGGGGGGGGGAAGTTGGAATATCTGCATGAGGAGAAGAGGCTGCCTGAAAGAATGATCATGATCCATGTCTCCTCCCCCTCCTCCCCCATGTATTATCCTGCAGCTTATAATAGAAAGCTAGCACTACAAGTACTGCTCTTTGTAGTTTTGCAGATCATGGCTATGTTAGGAGCAACCGAGTCGGCAGCAACAGTGAGCTTCAATTACAGTGACGCTCTCGCCAAGTCCATTCTGTTTTACGAGGGTCAGCGATCCGGGAAGCTACCTCCTGACCAACGCATGACCTGGAGGGGAGATTCAGCACTCAACGATGGCAACGTCTCCCATGTAAATATTCGCAACATTGCAATTCCCTTCACCCAGCAGGAGCTTCTCAAGGTTCTTGATGTCAAAATCGCCAATTTTCTTTGTATATTTCGATCTCTTGCTTTTCTTCTGTAATTTCTCCAATTTCAAAGAGAAATTACTGAGAGTCGAGCTCGTGTCAATATTTTCTTCATGGAAATCTGCAAGCAGTTACCCACGATCAATTCCTCCAGATCTCACCTTGGTTCAATTCTCGGGTCTGCCATGAGATCTAGATCATATTATGTTGTTGTGCAGGTGGATTTGAGTGGCGGCTATTATGATGCTGGAGACAATGTCAAGTACCAGTTTCCTATGGCATTCACTATCACCTTGCTGTCTTGGAGTGTGATCGAGTATGAAAGAGAGCTCGTGAGTGCAGGACAGATGCAGTACGCTCAGCAAGCCATCAAATGGGGAACCGATTACTTTCTCAAGGCGATCACGGGGCCGACCCAAATCTGGGTACAGGTCAGAACACTCAAATCTTGCACGTGCTCATTTCCATTGCTCCATCCATCGATCCCTCCATCATAATCATAGTGGCTTGCAGGCCAAATACAGATTTGCAACAACAACATCATGTCCATGAGCTCACAGTTCTTGGGAGAGATTGATCGCAAAATGCAGATTTTCCAACTGTTATGATCAGATCAGATGCAGCTCGATGTCATCATCATCGATGCTAGAAAAAACATGGTGCAGGCTTCTAGAAACCTTGTTGTAGCTAGGCTATCCTGCTCATGGGTACTAGTACGTCATACGCAGTCTGCTACCGACGGCTTTGATGAATATTTCTTGGAGTCCCTCTAGAGGATCATCTTGTGGGAAAATCTGCTGGTGATCTGAAATATAATTTCAGGTGGGGGATCCTAACACCGATCACAATTGTTGGGAGCGGCCAGAGGACATGGACACGTCGCGGATCACGTACCAGATCAATTCCAACTCACCGGGTACAGAGGTAGCTGCGGAGACGGCCGCCGCTCTAGCTGCAGCTTCCATTGTGTTCGCGAATACTGACCCCATCTACGCCGAAAAGCTTCTCGACACTGCCATGACAGTAAGCACACATGCACACACGCACCGACTTCTTGCCCTAACTAGCTAGCTCGCTCATTGGTGCTAGATTTAGATCATCAGCATGATCAAGCACAAGGACCCAAGTTTTCTTTTCTTTTTGCAGATTGTAGGAAATCTTTCACTATCATCACGGCTTGCCATTGATCTCGAAGCTAGCTCGCGTATTCTAGAAGTCCAGACTTAGCGATAATCTCCTTGCAAGGTATACACTCTTACAACTGCAAGATGATCTGAATCCCTCACGAGGTTCAAGATTATAAACACTTTTCTGTGGACGTGAGCACAGGTATTCGATTTCGCGGATGGCTATCGAGGCACGTTCACGGGAGCTTGTCCATTCTACTGTTCCGCCTCAGGCTACAATGTACATACCTGATCATACTCTTCAGCACCAGCTCTTGAGAATATGTTTAGGATCTGGCTGCATCTGAGCATCTGAGACAGTTGGTCCTACAATACTAGTAGCATTTATACTTTACATACTATAATACTGGAACCAGAAGTGCCCCAAAGGGAGTCATCTTAGTGTGCTTTCACTTGTCCCTCCGTTTCCATGTAAAAAGATCACTAGTCCCAAGATACATAGCTCACAACTACAACACAGAAGTTCCTTTAAAGCATTCCTGAAGGGACGGTTGGTTGGGTGACATCATCAGGATCCATGCAAGCATAAAAGAACAAAAACATGCAAGTTTAGATCAGAGACTTGAGAATCCAAGAAGCTGAAGAGCTTGGATGGATCCAAAATATAAGGCTTTCATATATGCTAGCTGATCTTGAAGTCTCTGAGCATGATGATCACACCGAACTTTGTCCTGAATCATGATTCTTGTGGTTCATGGTGAAAATCACATTGATGATGCATGGATCTGCTGCATGAAAGTTCTCTTTTGGTCCTGCAGGATGAGCTTCTGTGGGGAGCTGCGTGGCTGTTCAAGGCTTCCAATGACACTGCATACCTCCAGTATGTGGTGAACAACAGAGGCTTGAGCAGTGAGATGAATGAGTTCAGTTGGGATAACAAGAATGCAGGAGCCCAAATCCTTCTTTCAAAGGTATAGTCTACACAAACAAAGAACATATGTCAATGAGTCAGGAATGACTTTCCAAAGCGCTTTTTTCCCACACTACAATTTGCTGCACACACCATGATGCATGAGGTCATTCTTGCAACTTTGTGCAAGCTTCAAACTGAAAGTAGCTAGTTAATAGTCATGAACCCTCAATTTTTGTTGTTGCAGTCCTAAGTCTGGTGCAAAATTACTAGAGTTTTCCCTCATCACCAGAAATGCGTGAAAGAAAATATTGTTTCAAAGAATCTGATGCAGAGTACAAGGATTCAATTCATACATACCTGCGCAATCAGTCAGTGTTACAGATGCCACTTGCAAGACAATCTGTCAAATCTTTTGAACAATTGTGGGGGCCTGGGTGATCATGCAGATGTATTTCTCAGGGCAGACTGAACTGCAAAGCTATTCTAGGCAGGCAGCATCCTTTGTGTGTCATGTCCTCCCCAACAACCCCTGGAGTCAAGTGTCTTACACTCCAGGTGAGAGCTTGTGTAGACTGTTTTCACCCCATCCAAAATCCAGATCTCTAGCATCTCCAATGCTAAAGCTACCACCGATGATCAATTTGGTCCAAGCCAAATGTTGAAGATGTGAAAAAGTCGATATCATGCATGCATTCTTTTAGTCAAACCCCCATTGTCAAATTCCACTCTGCAGTTGACTTACACCCCAGTTATGACCACTTACCAAGAATGTTCATCAAGCTGTCTTTTTAACATCAGTTGGGTGCACACATAAATCTTTCTTTTTAACACCAGTTTGGGTGCGCCTCTGGAGTCATTTTTTCAGGTCTTTGTCTTTGGTTGTTGGCAGAGATTTGGTGAGCAAGCATGGGGTAGTTGTCACTGCAATGGATTTGAAAAACAAGATTCAGAAAATATGGGTTATGACTGAATTTTTTTCTTTGACACTTGAAACCAACAAAATCAATATTCTCAAGCAGATTTCATCATTTCTCAAAAGAAAACATCAATTTTGAGAATCATCACTACAGGGGTTGCACTATCAGACAGGAAGACTTGTCCCTTAGGGTTAATACTGGGACTCATGATTCATCATCAGTAACAGGTGGTACTAGTAGTTCAGTATTTGTGCAACAGTTTTTGATGCATCCACTGTTTTGTGACAATTTTACAGGAGGTTTGCTGTATGTGCGGGATGGTGCAAACACCCAGTATGTCACAGGCTCATCCTTTTTGATTGCTGTATTTGCTGATTACCTCACATCAGCAGGTGACTTGCTTTCATGTGGAGACACTTCCTTCACTCCTCTTGAGCTGCTGTCACACTCCAAAGGCCAGGTACTTCTTCACTACAAATTTGTTGTAGCCACTGTGTTATCAGAACATCTTATAATGACATGGGACGTTTTTCTCAAAGAGGTTAGTAGCAAATTTAAACAGCAAAAGATACTTGCCTGAAGGTAGAATCTTCCAACCACACATTTCAAAGTGGCAATGCTCAAAGAAACTGGATTATATGAGCAATCAGTACCTCCAACACAGATTAGTTGTACCTGAAAATATGATGTCAATGGCAACTCTGCAGTTAGAGGAAGTCTTACAAAATTTGAAGGTTGTATTGCATCAACTGAGAATTACTAATTCCAATGAGAAAAGCCTAATACTTCAATTGTAATGGTCCTAAACTGTTTGATGATCCAAATCCTCAAAAACTAATTGAAAAACTGTGATCCTAGTCCCACTTTCCTGTCAATCTGTCAGTGGACAGTACAGTCACCTACAATGACTCTAGATGTCTCTTTTGATATGCTGTACCCAATTAGGCCAAATCCCCTACTGGATTTCAGGAAACCTTGGCCAAATCACAGCAGGTTTTCAAAAGAGCAAACAAATAAACAAACATACTACACAGATAGCACTCCATTGTCTCAAGATGAACATGACCAATTAGGCTGACCATCATGAAAACTCACAAAAGAAGACAAACAGAGTTGGAGCCTTAGCTATGGCTCCAACAACCTATGAAACTTGGTCATGATGCCAAATCTCACACTAGGACAGAAGTTTCAAGGCCACAGGATGCTTGATCCTGGGTACAGCATACCATTCTTCATGTGTATCATCAAACCACTGATGTTCAAAGACATGTTCAATGATACAGGTGGACTACATCTTGGGAAACAATCCAGAAAATATGTCATACATGGCAGGCTTTGGCACGAGATATCCAAATCAAGTTCACCATCGCAGTGCGTCCATTCCTTCAATACATACAAGTCCAACCCGAGTGGTATGTGGAGAAGGATTTGTGTCCTGGTTTCCAAGTTCCAATCCGAATCCCAATGTATTGACTGGGGCAATTGTTGGTGGACCAAACCGAAATGATGTCTTTGATGATTCAAGGAGAGATTCATCATGTACAGAGCCAACCACCTACATCAACTCCGGAATGGTAGGCCTTCTTGCAAAATTGTCAAGCCAACGTAATTAGCACAGTCCTGGGAGCCTATGAATTTTGAAGAGTTGATACAAAAGGACTGCAGAACTCAGAGAGTATCTCAATAAATTAGCAAGAGAAATTACTACTCTCAAATTTGTTGTTGTGTATCAGTCCATGAAAATTATTACCACTATTTGATGTTGGTACTTATAGTAGATACTAATAAGTCATGGAATATGCTGATGTCCAGAAGTTGAATATTGAGAGTCTTTCGATCATTGTGTAATCTGTTGTGACCATCATGCAATCCAACTGGCCTCATAGATCCAATAAAGAATTCCCAATTGAAGCTTGTCACAAACAATCATCTGAAAATGATGAAATGATGTTTATGGCCACAGACATAAACTCTTATTAGGGTTGGGGTTTTCTACGGTTCACTGCACAATTTCATGAAATGGAGAGAAATAACCTTGTGCCCCGCCCACCCCCACACTGCATAATATCTCCATAGATCACTGTTGATTGTGAAGCAAGATCTGCAAAATAATTTCAACAGGTCTCTCCCATTTTCTGTAGAGAGAGATATCCCCTGAATTTTTTCCAATCAATTCAAGGAACAAGATCCCCAGTTCTTTGACTCTTAGAAACAAACAAAGATAAAGATAAAGAAAAAGAAGGTGGGAAAGAGGGAAAAGAAAATCCCTCTGATTCAAGCAATGATTCTAAAAGCAAACATGCTGCTGTCGTCAAAACCTCACCATCCAAAGACGTACAACCAAAGATTTGTTACGATACTCTCTCTTCAACGCCATGACTCTCCAACAACACAATGCAAATGCGCGCAGGAAAAGCGTAGGTTTAGTGTAAGCATTTACTTACAAGGTTGAAAATCAGTAACAAAGAAGGAAGGTTGTTGAATTCTTATAACCTTCGTGCATGTATAATCGTCATCGTCGTAACACACACTCTCTCTCGCTCTCTCCCCACCACCCTTCTTCTTCGTCGTCTTCATCGCACGCGCGTCCCAAGACTCTCTTGATTGCCAAAGCACACGCTAACAAATGCCAGAACACGTAGCGTGATTCCAAGTATCCCGTATATTTAACCTCCTCGTGTAAAAGGTCACCCATCCCAAAACTATTCCTATTGTCTTGCGATTAACTTCAGAGTTCTTTTGGAACACAGTTGTGAAGAAAAACATTTTTTAAATCCGGAAAAGTCACTGATCTTAATCTATCAGAATTGCAGTATCCAGAATGAGTATTTTGATGATCATCATTGTGACAATTCCAAAGTCATTCCAAATTATAATTTGTCATAAATCAAATTCCATATTGAAATCATTTTTTTTTTTTTTGGGTCTAGCTGTATTTTGTTGTCTGTCTTGCACTCTTTTAAACAAACCTTTTCAATGTGTTTTTTTTTTTCTTTTTGTCTGTTTGTATTTTGTTGTGACCTTTTTTAATGAATCGAACTTTCATTAACATTTTGCATAGCAAATCAAAAATGTAAAAAAACATTAATGAAACAAAATGACATATAGTGAAATTTATAAAATTTTATCTTTTGAAAAGTCAAAAATTTATGACAACAAAATTATTGTGTTCACACAAAGTAATTTAATCGGTGTTGTTGATAGTGCGCAGCAACTTGAAACACCAATTACATAATGGAGATAATTCAATCTAAATTCAATAAATTTGTCTCCATTGGTCTAAAAATTTCAAAATCGCAAAGGTAACCATCACATGTGATCAAGGCCTTTCCAATGGTATCAAAAGCTAATCCAAGGGCCCCATGTTCTAGGGAGGCTTATGCTTAGGTCACATCCAACAAACACCTATTTTAATCAATGGTTTTTTTAAAAATGAATTTTGTGATGAATTCAAAGTGATGGTCATCCCTAAGAAGATTTAGCCAAATCTAACTATAGACTAGATATCAAAGTAGAATTTTTTTGTCCTTATTTAATATTTTGGCTATTTATTGGAACTACATATAGAAATCTGGCCCTTTTTTTTAAAACCCTAAAACAACTTTTGGCAATTGAAACCCCATAAATCTTGTCATTTTCAATTTATTCCAGTTTTTAATTTCACTATTTGGCTGAGGTTGGATGCTACATTTTCAAATCACCATTGGTGCTACATATCAAAATTGAAAAACAATCGTAAGCAAAAGTATCATGTTTACATGTTTTGCAGTTTTTTTCCCCTTACCTTTGTGCTTATATATATATAATATTATTTTAAATTACTATAATAATTATACCTACTATATTTAATTAATGTTATTACAAAATATTGATTATTATAGTTAATAATGGTTATAACAAATGGAATAATAATAAAATAGCTAACACGGGCTACTAGCTAAAATATTATTAGTATTATTGATATTGATTATTATAATTAATAATAGTTGTAAGAAATGTGACAAACTTTTTTTAATGTGACATGTATCATGATCTAAAACCATCTGAAACGGATGATATGAATTTGTCAAGATTAAATAAAAATAATTTTAAAATAGTAAAAAAATGTCACATGGCAACATATCATTTGTTGTTAATATTGATCAAATTAATCATATGTTAGTTGCAATTGACAATATGTATATAATCAACCAAAAGATGAAAATGTATTTTTTTTATTTTAATTTTTCATCAAAAGACCATGTCATTTGCAACTGATCACATGTCTCTTTTTTTTAGTGTAAATACAAACTTTTTAATGTTAATTTTTAAAAAAAATAAACTTATAACTCACACCCAAAACACATTCACAATGTAAGAGATGTGAAATTTGAAAATTTTAGAAATTTCAAGTATATTTTAATATTTCAAAATTACAAAAAAACATTATGACATGCAAATGAGATGTAATGTATATGAAATATGAAACAAAGTTGTAACTTATAATACAATAGACTAACCTTAAAATATTAATAGTTTTTTATATGATTTGAAATTATGATCATTTTCTAAGATGAAATGATAAATTTGCACACTTTTGAAAATACATATATATTCAACAATTAAAACACAACATGTGATAAATTGAAACAACTCTAAACATGTTTAATAACAAGTTGCAAAAAGTAAAAACTTATTCAAAAATTTCTTTCTATAAATTGTCAAAAGGAGTCCAAAAAGACTTGCAATGCTCGGGTCTAGTAACTTGAGTGACTCCTTTCAATGCAATTGGGCCCCATTTTGTGTTTCAATGTTGTGTTGAGATAACTTGTTTTGGTATGCCCTTTTCTATAAGTAAAGTTAGTGTTTAGGATTAATTAAATCCTAATGCAAGTTGGCACTTGTTGTTCTGCAATTATCTATTTTCGGTAAAAAAAATAACTAAAAAATAAGCATGTCATAATATTCTGGATATATAGTATTGCTCTAAATATCACAATGATGGATTGCAAATCAAAAAAATTAGAACTTTGTTCATGCTAAATCAAGTTGCAAACTTTTAAAAATGAAAAACAGAAGTCTTAAACCTAAACCAGTTCAACCTAATATTGATGCAAGCTCAACCCATTAAGCTCAACACCCAAAGTGTTGCAATGAAAAAAAATTAGAGAAAGCAACACTTTCTGAAATTCGAACCAGTTGTAATTATATTTGCCATCATGGTGTGTATGTTTATTTGTCATGTATGTTTGTAATGTAATGGTGCATTCACTCTTGGAACGAAGAAAAATTGGGAGTCATAGAATTTACTACATGTTGTGGACATGGAATTGAAGGATGTGATTACGCATTTGTGCACCACATCAAGTTTGAAGCAATTTGAGGATCCCACAATGTTGTTTAATGTGTTGTGTGCTTGCATATTAATATGGAAAGTGAATATTTGCAGGCTTGGATACGTGACGTACATTACGCATGGTCTCATGAAATTATTTTGAGTGCATAAGTGCAAAAGATGCTCGATCAAGTCCAACATTGTTAGTGAAGTTCACTCTTACAAGAAAAAGAAAGACTTGATGGTATGGTAAATATCGAATAATGCTTGCCTAGAATGGGTATCACTTCACTCAATTACAGGTTTCTTTTGCGGAAGGAAAGAGTCTATCTTTCTTGATATCCTTCCCCAATTTGAGATGTACCTTGCATGACAAGTTTAGTGAACTGAATGGAAAGTGCCATAAATCCTCAAAAGTCAAAAAAAAAAAGGCACAATATTTCTCCAGAAAAAAAATCATCAAAATTCCAAAAAAGTCAAAAGATAGATTTTTCTCTTATGAATAAAATAAACTTTTCTTATGACCATTTGCAAAGGACATTGATATGGAAGACGCCATCCTCAATACACACTGAGCAAATTATATAGTTTTTTTTTTTTTTTTTTTGGTTAGTTAATTGCCGTTTTGAGGACCCAGATGATTGGTGGGTAGTGGCAAGGTTTGAGCAATGGACAAATTCTGCCACATCCATTCTATCAGGTCATTAGGAACTTTGTGAATGGGTATGGTGCATTATAAACCTTGGCAAATAATTGTGTGCATCACATGCTGTATCCGGATGAAGGGTTGATGAAATATCATTAGACAATTTGGATGAATGTATGTTGTGGTACTGTGTAGTGCATGATGTATTGTGGAAAGGGATTTGCAGAATATAGTGAGGCAATTTGGATGTAAGTTGCACTTGTAAGAGACCATTAATGAGAAAAATGTTGAGCCCAAATTTTCAGTGACAATAGCAGATGCAATCTTGAGGACGAGGTGGGGGTGGGTGGGGGGTAGAACAAACAAGGAAAAAAAAGAAGACGTCCATTCACCTCCGTATTCTTCTCATGCTATTTTCATTCACCAAGACACAATCTGGAATCCAATAATCACTAAGAAAAATGGATGTCGTCCATTCATCTCCCTTTCTCAGCATGCCGTTTTCAATTACCAAACACCAGAGTCTGGGTTCCGAACTACAGGGGCGAAGGGAGGAATTTTGGATGACAAATTGTAGAAAACGGAAGCAAAAGAAGGAGAGAGAAGGTGATTGGAATGCAAAGGGAACGTTTGAACGTGAAGAACATCGAGACGTCGCCTGGACTGTATTTCTTGTCCGCTTTTCGTAGCTCGTGTTCTGCAGGACTCTTCTCGTCGGCTTTGTTGCTTGTGTCCAGTGATCCAGTAATTATGAAATCGATCAGCTCGGTGAGTGAGGTAATTGACAAGGTGAAGACGCGGTGGCCGTGGTATTTTGGGGGAGACAATGAGAAGGAGAAACTTGTTGACATGGATTTGAACCCAGTGCTTTTGGTGCCCGGCTTCTTAGGCTCCATCCTCCATGCCGTGACTCAGAAAACCGGTTCGAAGGAGCGTGTCTGGATGCGCTTGTTCAACGCCGAACATGAATTTCAGTCCAAGCTCTACTCCTTGTACAACTCCGAAACCGGTGCGGAATTCTAGCCGATTCCGTTCGAATTCTGTTCATGCTTGTCCAATTTGCTTCTAGACAAGTTTTCTTCGCCATGATCCTTTAGTGCCATTATAATATGCTTCTTCCGTGTGCTTGCTTCGCCAGCCTGAATTACAGTCCACGCTCCCCTTTCAAAATCTGACGACCTTTGTGCAATTTTTCGGATTCACCGCAATTCATGGAGTTACAGGGTTTTTCTCCTTCGCAAGAGGACATTGTGCAATTCTATGTAATTTGCACGCTCCGCTGATGCTTGCAAGTGCCTTGTCTGTCAGGTTACCATATGCGATAAGCCAGTCCATTGATCTTGTGGCCTCACACTAAGTAGGCAGGGAGTCCCGATAAGAGATCGGCTTACAGGAAATTATCAGCTTCACATTACAGTTGTGTTGTACGTACCACCAGTAGGCCATGTACTCTGGCTTTCCATCCATAGAACAAGTGATGTTGCTTGTGTGCAGGCAAAGTAGACTCTCTTGATGAGAATACCACAATCGAGGTCCCTGATGATCAATACGGACTTTACAGCTGTGACATTCTGGATCCTGGTTTGGTATCATCTATTCTCCTCCTCATCGAAGCCAATGTTCATTTTCTATTCAGCAATTCTTACATGCCCTTGAATTAATGCTGATCTTGTCTACTGAGCAAGGTTATGTTATGTGTGTTCATGGCAGCTTCTACGTCTGGACTCTGTGTACTATTTCCATGATCTTATCAAGCAGATGAAGGGATGGGGCTACCAGGAGGGTTCAACTTTGTTTGGCTTTGGTTATGATTTTCGGCAAAGCAACAGGTGTGCAGTTTTACCTCTTTGAGAGGAACTTCAAATCCTACTTGTGATCTGTGTGGAAAATTATTCTTGATTTCTCTGGTACAGGTTCCCAGAGCACATGGAAGGCTTGAGGAAAAAGCTGGAGACCATATTTGAAGCATCAGGAGGCAAGAAAGTGGACATAGTGTCACATTGCATGGGTGGGCTTCTTGTCAAGTCATTTCTGGCCCTGCACCATGAGGTGAAGATCTCCTTCACCTTGAAATCCAGGAGATAGTTGAAGAGTTAGAACTGCAGAGGAACATAACATAAGAAGTTTGCATCAAACATGGCCTTTGTTGGCAGTCCCTTGCATTCCAAATTGTTGAGTGCTACATATCGCTGGCCAGTTTGAAAGTATTTCCATGTCCAATTGCTCTGGGATAGTTGTGCATCTAGTTTTCTGCTTTTGTAGCTTGCAAGTTTCAGCATTCACCCACTTCGGTTTGTATTTTCCATGTCCAGCCCAGGTTTGACCTCAGAATTATAGTTTTTCAGTACTGATTTTAGTTCGTTAACTTGGTATGGGACAGATTTTTGAGAAGTATGTTCATTCATGGATAACTGTAGCTGCTCCCTTTGAAGGTAAGTAAGGTTCATCCTTCTACTACTCCTGCTATGGATCTGAGACAAGAGCTGGAATTGAGAAAAGGTCAGTATCCATTGTCTAATTGCAATGCTTACTCTTCTGCTTTGGTAACAGAGTTCAATCATGGACAGGTGCTCCAGGCTGTATCATGGATAGCCTGTTGACGGGGTTTGAGTTTTTCAAGGGATGGCAACAAGAATTTTTTGTTCACAAGTGGAGTATGCATCAACTTGTAAGAATATTTTCGAATGAGAATACAATTGACTTTTTATTTGCAAGTGTGAACCCAAAATCATGACTGAGTCTTCCCATTGCTTATGGAGATTCAACAGAAACTCAGGATGCAGATGTATATAGAACGACTTTGCCCAAAAGTTTTGGCAGATTATTGTGTGCTTATCTATACCACATTTGGCAGATCATCACAGCTATTCATGATGAAGGTGATGGTCTGACACTTTGTGAACAACACTCATAAGGTTATGACCACACTCATTGTCATGTTACCCTCAGACTGTTGTTAAGAGTTTTCTCTGCAATCTCATAGATATTTTATCTGTGTTCCCTTGGGAAAATTGGATGTAGCAAGCAAAGTTCATGAGTGCCTTCTGTGTCCAGATTCAATTGACCTGATTATGTAAGAGTCTGTTGCTCCCCAGTTGGCTTGTAGAGTGCAGTTGTATTATGCGATTGCTTGATATTAATGCCAATTTAGTCTTTTCTTGTTCTCATCAGCTGTTGATGGGATTGGTAGATGATAGAGTGCCCATCAGTGTATGAGCTGATGGCATGGGCTCACTTCAATTGGAGTGTACTTCCAGAGCTGAGGCTTTGGCATATACATGCTGACAAAGATGGGAATGAGAAAGTGGTGATGGAAGCATATGGGCCCAATAGCTATGTTGATGTAATGTCAGCTGCTCTTGAGGAGAATATGGTATTTACTTGCTTCCCAACCCTCTTCTTAATGAAGTGTCTCATGTTAAGAGCCCAATTTTCTAAAGCTAGATCATGGAATCTCTCATTTTCTTAAACAAACACAACAAATCCATTGGGATAAGCGCAATGCAATCTTTCACAAACTTGTTTGACAAAAGACAGTTGAGACCCAAATTTTGTGTGCTGGTTAGCAACTGCAGGCCTTTGTTGCAAAGCGCAAGGAGCATGAGTTTTGAGTAGACACTGAGGCTGAAGTTAGTAGTGAGTGCAGAGGTGTTGTTGAAGTTTATCTATGTGCTCACTGTGTTATGTGGCAGCTCACCTACAATGGCATGGAAATACCTCTGCCATTAAATGTGGACATTGTAAACTGGGCAATCGAAACAAAAAGAATCCTCCAGACAGCAAAGCTTCCTGAAGGCATCAAGTTCTACAATGTTTTTGGCACATCATTTGACACTCCATTTCATGCCTGGTTTCATTTGTCCCCTCCTTTTAGTGGCTATCCTCTCCCTTCAGTGCCTTGAGATGTTTGGGGTTTCCTTCTGATCTTATGATTCTATGCAGAAGTTGTTGATTGGACACTTGTGGGCATTTGATAGCTTGTGAATGATGGGTAACTCTGTGCAAGCTATGCTTTAGCACCTACCAAATAGTCTCAGTCCTGTGTATTGAGATCCCTGGTACTTTGGATTGAGTGGCCAATTTCTAAATGTATAGTAGAGCTTGCTGGAAACCTTATACTCCTGCAAGTGGATGATTTTGCATGGCGTGTAAACTTTACAATATCTGAGCAATGTTGCTATGACTTCGCAGCTATGGCAGCAAGAAAACCCCATTGGCCAAGCTGGATCAAATTCTAAATACCAAGGTAAATATTTTTCTCTGAGCACATGTCTACTGGGTATAACTGGAATGAAACTAGGCCTATAGTGATGCCAATGCTTTTCAGCTAAATACATTATCCCGTAATACCATGCTATGTTCTAGATGAGCAAATTAAGCAAACCCTTTTGCCAGAAGAACATCCCATCCTTCTTTTCTGCCATCTTTCCATGCATTAGAATGACTCTCTTCTACTGATTGGATCACAGGCAGAGTTTGGCTGTGTGGATGGTGATGGGACTGTCCCATGTGAGTCAGCCATGGTAAGTGAGACATTCCTTGTGAATATTCAGAATTTAGTTGCTGTTTGCCATTCGCAATGTGTGTCTCAGCTCTGGAATTCAATTTTAGTGATGTCCAGGCAAGCCAGTGATATTGTCAACTGAAGCGAATTAGTAGTCAGAACAAATTTCTTGATACTTCGCTCTCCTTTGTGTGTAGGCTGATGGTTTGGTTGCTGAAGAAAGGCTAGGAATTCCTGGTGATCATCATGGAATCCTCATGGATGAACGCTTTTTCTGGGTTCTGAAGCATTGGTTGATGGCTGGAGACCCTGATCCATTCTATGATCCTTACACAGACTTTGTGATTCTACCATCCACAGAGGTTGAGATTGAGGATGATAAGGAAACGACTATTTCCATCGTTTGGTCATCACTTGACACGGATGAGATTCACACTGATCCTTCTCAGCACAGGGTCCATGTCCCCATTGTGTCAACAAGTACTGATTTCTGCTTCATACATCAATCTGATAATTTCTTAGGTCATACTTCAGGATAGTCAGGTTTTTCTGTCTGTTTACTTGCAAATCAGGATTTCCAGCATTTCTGCCATTTGGCTAGAGTTGTTTAATCAAAATTCTGTTGTATTTCTTCTGAGGCCCCAGAACTACAGGTTCTTGTAAAGTTGATAATATTCATGTTAGTCTTAGATTTGGTTGCCAGTTGGTTAGCAATGGATTAACAGTTTCATCTCATTTGAGTGAGTTCTTTCATAGTTGGTTTTTGCAATGTTTCCTTTGTACAGAAGAAAATCAACAGCTAGAAGTCTGTTTTCCTTCAGGAACAGTTTTCTTAAAAGTCTACTAACAAAAAGTTGTTTAAGCAGATTGAGGTTCATCAGGTGACATTGGAGCAGAAACACAGGCATATGTCAATCTGTGTCAGGAGTCCTACCACGAAAGTCAATCACATTTTGACACAGACTTAACCATTGGTGCTGCGGAGTGACAGACAAAATGGAGACAAAGGCAGCTCTAGACCCTAGACTTGGTGATGGCAGCTGCAGCAGAGGATGCCAAGGTTGCAAACAGAGATTTAAGAAAATTTGTTTGAGATAATGTCAGCTTCTGGATGAAAGAAACTGAATTTGTGTGCATTATTATTATGTGAATAACTAAACTCATAACTATTTCTGCTTTGGGCATTTCACTTACATTCATTACTTCTTACAGTAATTTTTCTGAACAAAAGACTGTGACCATACTATTTTGGAACCCCTTTTAATGGTATTAGCACTTGCCATTATAAGAATGCCTTGGACATATTACCAAATGTGTGAATTGGTACTCTATTTTTGTTGGTTTCTCCTCACAGGATAATATTTTGTCATTTTTTGTATGTATGTTTGTCTGTGTTGGATTGGACCTAATATTGTTGAACGCCAATTTCTAATTAGCAGAATGATTTCCTACAGCTAGAATGCTAGTCAACAGATGTCTGAATTTCAAGGATATTACATATAATTAAAACATCATTCGTCCATTATTGAACTTGTTTACTAAAAAACTTGCTTTTTTACTTGGAGCCATTATCCTCCTTATTTATAAACTCAAGTGGTTGGAGTGGCTGAAAAAGTTTTGACTTGACTTCGTTTATCCTTCCTACAATCGTAACAACCTGGGAGAGAACTCTTAGTGTATTTATAGGGCAGAGATTACATTTAGTAATCAGGCTTAACAAAAGAGCCCGAGGGCAAAGGGTGTGAGATTGTAAGATCCCTAGGGCGCAAGCTGTAAGCCAATGAGATCTTGGGAAGGGAAACATGTTTTGGGCCCTGCTGCCACAGGGAGAGGGACTATCGCATTGGATCCAACTTTTGAAACTTCCTCATTGGTCCAGAGGAGGGGTTAATAAAACATAATTTTCTCCCTTCTCTCCTTTAGTTTTTAGTCCAGAACAGAAATGAACACATCAAAAAGACTAGAAACACAATATTCGAAAATCAAGCATGCAGTCCAGAAACCAGTTCTGCCTGGTAACCGGTGAGAGGAACCAGATTATCAAAAATAGTCTCAACATGAATGCACCAAGACTATTTTGATAATCTGGCTCCTCACGCCAGCTACCTAATACACGATGTCTGAAGAAGTTGGCATTATGCTTTTTGAAACATCCACCCTCTGTGATAGGAAACAAGTGAAACAAAATTTTCTCATGCTCTTTACGTCAGGTAAAGCTCACAGACTAGGGCTTTACAAAAATACGGAACAGACTTTTGGCTCTTGGTAAAGCATCTGTCCATGGGCTTTACCTTACACAAAAGGACCCATGAAGTCCTAAGGTGCTAAATTTTATTATTTAAGTCATTGGTTAAAATAGTTGAAACTCATATGACGTCTAGGGTAATGCATGAAAACTGAGGTGTTCTCAAAATAAGGGCCAGTGAAAAATCAACACAAGAAAAATATCATGACAACTCAATCTATGAACTCTAAAGTCTCCAACTTGTAAATCCCAAGTCTATGAAAGCTAAAACTAAGTCTCAAATCCATCAAGAATTCTCAACTCCATCAAAGCCTGAGTCCACAAACCAAAAAAATTCAAAATTCAAAATTCATCTAAAAAGAACTCACATCTTTCCAATGCAATGTAACAATCAATTGTCTCCACAAAATCTACAATTGTTGTCACCTTTGGTGTTGATGCAACATTAGAAGTGAAGTCCCATAACATGCATGAACAAAAACCAACTATGTTTTGACAGAAGTGCCAACAAAAGCACATCAATCAAACTACATTCTTAGTATCTTCCAATGTTGAAGCACTAATAAAAGCAAAACCACCAACAAAACCAAGACCAAAAGTAGAAGCACTAAAAGACTTGCAATTTGCTAAAGGAGAAACGCATTTGCCCATGTCAACAATGAAAATGATTATAATTGGGTAGTTTTGCAAGTTATTAAATAGATGACCAAAAGTAGTGTTCAAATTAACAACACCCAATGACACATGGCCAAATATAGACTCCAATCAATCCTTGTACTTGGGGAGGTCAATTTCAAACAACTCATTAAAAACATTGTCATCCAATTCAACAAGGTTGAATAAATTAATGGCAATTCTCTAGCAACATATCCAAGAACAATAAAACTTAAACCATCAACAACTCCTAAACAATAGAAATCAGACCACCAACAAAATTAAGAAGAGGAACAAAAGATTCACAAGTAAGAAAACCACGACCAAATGTTTGTTCTTTGCATTCAAGTTCCTATGATAAAAAAACCATCACAAGAAACAATTGCATAATGAATAGAAAATCAACTACCTAAACACACAAATAATCAACTTACCTTAACATTTTCAATTGTAGTTCACCTTAACCTTTTTAAATGCAATTCTCTCTTCATTCAATGCTTCATCATAACATAGAAAACAACATTTTTTATCTCACCACTTCTAGTACATTATAAAGCTCTGTCATGCAAATGTTTATCAATTTGATTATACCTACACCAACCAAAAACCAAAACCAATGCAAAGTTAAAAGAAACTTGAAGTAAATTAAAGCTTGTAGAAAATTGTAGCAAACAACACTCGTTGTAAAGAGAAACTGGCAACAACTTATAACAAACAAAAAATTACAAAAAACAAACAAATTTGAAACAAAACAAAAAACATTTACTTCCCATAAGAAATATTAAGGCCTTTATGGCCTATTAATTTGATTCCATATTCTTGTGGCATAAACATTTCTTCCATGCATGTTATACTAACCTTTCTACCATTTTTATTAAACAAAACCTTGTCTTTTAAATTTTAAAAAAATATTGTGAACTTATTAATAATAAGTTGTAATTAGTTCCGACCAACTTCCATAATGGTAAACTAAAACATCATCACCTAGCTTCCACTTCCCTTTAAGACACAAGAACATGGGGTATGGCCCAAATTTACTAAAAGGTCAATCAATAAATCAATTTTTTTTATTTCCATAAAAATGTCAATGACATCAGGTATAGGGTAATTAGCAACAAATGGATCCCTATCAATAGAACATCTTGTGATGTCAATCTGCCAATTTTTGGACATTCATTGACAAAATCTTAATGCTAAATTAATAAGCAAATGCAAAATAAAAAACTCCTCAAAATCCACAAATTTCTTGAGTTGTTGACAACCACAAATGAAAAATTACGCATACAAAAATAACCAAAGCACAAGTTCAACCTTGTTGGTGTTGTTGGTTAACATATGTCTTATGTCAACATCCTTTTTTTCCTCATCAATAGACAAGACATCAAATTTTTTTATGATCTTACCAAGGCCTACACTAGAAGCACATAGAGTTGAACATTTCATCACCAACCAATTTAACACATCAAAATTTGACATCAATAAAAATCTTGAAAAACATTACAAGTGTTTTCCCAATTTCAACAATGTGTTGCCCTTGTTTCTCCCTTATCAACTACCCAATCACTCTAATCAATGTTTATATACCACATCACAAATCAAAAGAATAAAAACATAATTAATGCATTAGGTACCCAAATCGAAAGCCCTAATTAACAATTGTAAATTTCCACAAGCAAGGACACATAACACAAAACAACAAACATACACATAATTAAAGTAATAAAATATTTTAATGTAATAAAAAAATTCAATAGATGACAAAATTTGCTTGATGTTAAGGTTTTAAACTTTTACCATTTCGGAAAAACCCTCAAAAATAATGTATCAACCACATTAGAAATTAAAAACATAGTAAGAAAAAAAACATCACATGCATATTTAGAATTTCATTTACAATTATAAAAGAAACAACATAACCTAGAAAGCAAGATAATAAAAACATGCATTGCAAAAAATAAACATAGAAAAAAAAATTACAAAATTACATTCAAGGATTCATAACTTGTTGGTGGGTACAAGCTACGTACCATCCTTCTTTGCAATTTGAAAAATGAACATGGATAACCATGTCCTCCAACTCCATAATAGTTTGTTCATCTTTTGCCAAATCTATAATGAATTTTTTGGTGTCAAAACCCCAAAATTCCCACCACTCGTCAAATGCATTTTTGGCCCACATTTTAACATGTTTGCTTGTTCTATGACCACCCTTATTAACATTCTGGAGCTTCTTTTCATCAATGTTTAGAAATTGACACTTTGGGCATGTATCACTAGCATAAGAAGAAATAATATCATTGTTAGCATCTACAACTTTACTTTTAGGCTCGATAAGAACTTCATCAATATCTACTAGAACTACAAGGCATGACGTACTAGAAAGATCACTAAAAACATCAAAATCTTTAACACATAAAAAAATAGAACAATTGTACAAACTTGGAAAAAGACCAAAATCAACATCAACAACACATGAATCAAGAGATTGTAGATCGTTAATAACATTAGGTGGTTGTAGACAAACTCCAAAAACAGCATTAACCCACATGGCACCATCATCAACAACATTATAATCAAGAGTTGTAGGGGTTGATGCACAAGACTACAAAATTAATTGAACAAGAAAAGTGAACAATTGATTGACTACTATTACCTACATCTAGGTTTGACAATTTGGGCAAAAATTTCATCGATCTTTCAATGGTAGATCAACATCAATGCAAGGCTTCTTTGACACAAGTTCGTCGATGGAAGACATTATAGAAAATTTAAAAAATTATTGGATGCAAGATAGATGATTTAAATTAATGTTATTTATTTTTTAAAATTACTTTAAAAATAGTTGATCACTACCACATGACACCATCTCCTTAATCCGCATGTCAAAATATATATATCTTCCTTTTTTAAATTGGACAATTCATATATATATATATATATGATTTTTATTTGAATATTGAATATTCAAATACAAAATTGATGATGTCATGAAATGTCATGGGATGAAGCTCATCCACTTTATTGTTCAAGTTGAAAATGATTTTCAATTATAATAGTTAATGTCATTCACAACTAAAATGGTTTGAAGTGGCAATTGATGTGGTGTTGACACGTGGTTGACATTTTCAATGAGTCATTTTCAACTTCTACTTGTCAACTACCATAGTTTTTAGTTGCAAATAATAGATTTCAATTGCAAATAAAATCTTCCAACTAAGTTTATTGTCTTCAATTTAAAGTTATAATTGAAAAGGAGTTGGAAATGTAGTTGGAGAAAGGGGGTTTTCTACTAGTGAACTTTAATCTGATTTATAAGCTGCATTTGTTGAATAGTAGCAAACCATACAAAGAAAAAGAAAAAAAGTAATTAAAAAAACCTTAATGCAAATGCATAAAAGTTATTACAAAAACAACAAAAGCTACACCAAAAGTAGCACCAAAATCAACACAGAACAATATGCAAAAAAAACCAAAGTGAAGACAATAATGCATAACTAAAAAGAAAATGAGAAGCACATTTGCACAAAATAAAAAAGACAAAAAAATCACAATGATGTTACATAACCTACAAACAACAATGACACATACAACTAAGCAAAAAAAAACAGAAAATAGCTTAAAGAGCACCAAAAGAATATGGTAGTTCCATCACTAAACATACAAACAAACAAAATGTGCATTGTTATGTCGACCTCCAACAATAAAACTACATAAGAAATATACAAAGATTTCAAAAACTTTCATGAAATGAAAAAAAAAACTTTAAGAAGTAATGATGAAACATTGAAAGAAAAGCTTAAGCTTGATAAAGATAATGAAGCTACCAAAAATAAAAATAGAAAATAGAAAGATGTGATGTTTTCATTGCCATGAAAAAAACAAAAAAAAAACAATCATGATGACTATTGTTATTTCGATAAATTACAACAATGGAGATAAACATTGTTTCTATAACCATAAAAAAAGAAAAAAAATCGAAAACAATGATGATGATAGTGGTGTCAACTTGTAAAAACAAAAACAAAGCAAAAAACCAAGATGATACAATGCAGCCTGCAACAATATTAACACATATAAATAAATAAATAACAATTCTACAAAGTAATAAAAGGATATAATAATTTCCATCGCCAAACAAAGTAAACAAATAAAACATGCATTGTTATTTCAACCTACAACAACAAAATTACACAAGAAATATATGTTGCAAATTCTAGAACTTTCATGAAATAGAGGCAATTTTCTAGAAAATTTGATGAAATCATTGAAATATAAGCCTTTTTGAAGCAATGATGAACATCAAAAAAATCCCTTGACACCAAAAAAAAAATTCAAACTATAAATGAAAACAATGATGTCACCAAAAGAGGAGGTCAAGCTTGATGAAGACAATGAAACCGTTGGAAGTGACAACCAAAGACAAAGTTTAGGGCAAAAGATTTTTAAAAAAAAATAACACTACTACAAAATGTGGGTGTAATTCACTAGTCCCCATTCATTACAACTAGAATTCACTCAAAATCCAGTGAAATCACTTGGAGTACAGGGACACCTTTTGTTGTAGTGTAAAAAGAATAAAAACTGGAAAAAATTCTTTCTAGCTCTTTATGTAGGAAAAGGTCTAAAGGGCACTTTAGACTATGGGCCATCCAAAAGTTGGTCTGATTTTGGAACATTTGTATTGGTTGGTAAATTTTATTGGTTCAACTTCCCTTTAGATACAAGCCCAAGCCCATTAGGGTTCTTATTCTAAATGGATATCATGTGGCATGGAAAATGGAAGGAAATTCTTGGGTTTATCCCACAAGAAACATTGTTTCAAAACCCCACATTGTTTTTCTAGAATCCAAGCCAAGTTGATTCTAGGGGTGTTGTTTTGCTTCTTCTTTTCAATCGTTTTTTCATCTTTTATCTTCTTCTTGTCAAGTGTCTTCTCACTTTCTCTGAAAAATGGAAGAATATACACTTGCAAAAGATATTTCTGGTGAAGGGACACCATCACAAAGTATTTGTGGTGAAGTGTTTTCTCCATATGTGATCAAAAGTTCCCTTGTGGTACTTTGTAATGACCTAAAAAGGGGAAAAGGGAAGCAAAATGTTTACATAGATGAAGAGATTTTGATTGTTTCCCCCAAAAGAAGTAAAGACATGGTAGTATTAGAGGCCGTGGGTGTCAAATAAAAAAGGAGTTTGTTTTGAGAGATTTGGAAGAAGAAAATGGAAATGATGAAAGGGTAGAAAAAAATGATGGCATGAAAAACCAAGTTCCAATCGATGTGGAATCTTTGATATCAATTAATGGAGAAATGGATGAGGATTTTGTGAAAAATGTCAGAAAACAAGGTGCATTGAAATTTTGATTATTTCAATTTTAGTTTTTTATTTCAAATTTTTGGTTTAAGGTTGATCTTTATTTTAATTTATTTAACAAATTTTAATCTTGATCTCAATCTCAGTTTTGATTTTTTTTTTAAATTGCAATCTTCATATCAAAATTTTCTTTCAATTTAGGTCATCATTATATTTTTTGCTACAATTTGATTCTTGATTGTATGTTTATTTCAATTCACTTTCAAATAATTACCATCGAGATTGAAATCAAAACAAATTCAATCCCACATGATATCATTTTTTATTTATCTTTTGTGTGGTGTAGGTGTAAATGTTTAGCTTTAGTTACATTGTCGCATGGTAGCATCCATTTTGGGCTTTTCAAGATTAGCTTATGCTTGCAAGAAAATGTATATAACTCTCTTGAAAAACTACAAAGCTAAGAAGATTGCAAATGAAGTGTTTGGGAACAATCAACATGGAGGAAAAGTTTATGAAGCTATGGATCATTAGAACCACCACAAGGGTCAATTCACCAAGGTTGTGTCAACTTCAACCACAAGTTCAAAAACATTTGATGTTAGCAACCAAGATGATGAGGAAAAATTTGAAGAAGGTGCAATGGTCATTTTGAATTATGTTATAAAAGTGAAGAAACAAATTTAGGATAATATGCAAGGCATGTTTCAAACCATTAGAGAAAATAACACAACTCTAGTGCAAAATAAATAAAAAGACAACAACTTTATTAGAAAAATGGATAAACACATGACAATTCTCATTGGAAAGCTTTGATATTAAGAGTCTCACATCTTATCTTTATGACTCTCATACATTAAGGCTTCTACCTCATCTATCAAGGCTATTAATTACCTAGTACTAAAGCTTTTCATTAAAAAATGAAGATTCAAGATAATAATTTCCTTGCAAGCTTGTTTGATACAAAGTTTTAGCAATTTGTAAATGGCTCATGGTATTTTTTCAAAGAAGATCCTTGTCAACTTTTTCTTTTTGTTTCTTTGATGTACCTTGGCTAAAACTTTCCAAATCAACTTCTTATGGGTTTGATTCATATGAGAGACTAAACTATTGTTGCAATTTGGGATTTCCCAACTGTTTCATGTCTTAGAAAGCTTGTTCCACAATGTGGTACACAACAATTTCCTTCAAATTTCCAAAAACTTTCTTTTTCATATATTCCATCTCACAAGTTGCCTCTTTAGCCCATTGCATATTGAAGTTATCCTTGTGGATAATACACAAATTGTGTAAAGATAAACAAGCAATGATGAGGTTTGGAATATGTTTCAAAGGTGTGTCAAACTTTTTAAGTTAAATTCTCCACCTCCCCTTCAACATGTTGAAAGCCTTTTTAATATTGAAGTTGTCCTTGTGGATAATACATAAATTGTGTAAAGGTAAACAAGTAGTGATGAGGTTTGGAACATGTCTCACAGGTGTGTCAAACTTTTTAAATAAAATTCTCCACTTCCCTTTCAACATGTCGAAAGCCCTTTTAATAACCATCCATGTACTTGATTGGATGAAGTTCAAATGCACTTTCTTTGGTGATAATTCACTTTTTCCACCTTTGAAAAACACCAAAACCAAGGCCAAACTAGGTATGTCGCATCCTTAATTAGTTTATAATGCAAAAACTTTCCCTTCATGAGACGCTTGCCAATGTTCATTCTTAGGAATAAGGCCCAATCATGCATGCCTCCTGCCCAACCAAAATCATAATCACAAAATTTGCATTCAACATCACAAACCCCTTGTAATAAACAAGTGTAAAATCCTTTTCTACAATGATAAAATGCATGATCTATAGGAGCAATACTTGGAATATGGGTGTTGTCAATGGTTCTAATGATGTATGGTATGTGATGTAAAACAACAAATTATCAAATCATTTGCTTAATCCTTATAACTGTTGGTTTCATGAAGACAATGGGTTTCAAATATCTAAAAACTTCTTCACAAATATTCTCAAACTATAATGGATGATGTACTTTCAACAATCCCATACACCTCACCAACCATTTGTAAAAACATTCCACTACCAAGACGAGCCAAAACAGCAACCCTAGTCTCCAAAGGAATAAATAATTTGAAACATGTGTTTTTACATTACAAAGATGCACTTAATTTTTGACACACAAACTCAAAAGTACAGAAGTTCAATTTGGTGAGTTGCTAAAACATCTCTTCAAAGTATGAACCCATGAGTTACCTTTGCATAAAGCCTTCAATTCAATCATATTTCCACAATGTGCATATGCAAGGAGTGAACTTTCTCATTTGTTAATTGAACACATAAAACATTTTTTTAACATTTTCATGTTGTTGCATCATTTGTTGTTGTAAAACTATGACACAAATTATTACCAATTAAAATGCCATACAAACTACCAAACAACACACCACTTGATGACTTAAAGCCACGGTGTTCAATAAACATTAAAAAAACAAGCAAAAAAATTAGGGTGTACAAGAGTGAAGAAAAAATCTCAACAAGAGATATGAAAAGATAAGATATGTGTAGATTTTGGGCCAAGTTCCTTTTACACACATTTTTTAAATTGGTCCCACAAACAACTTTTTTGAGCCCATGATAGGGGTCAACTTTCTATTATTTTAGCACAATTCTTTCTTGGGACAACCCTATAGTCTAAAGTGCCCTTAAATGTAAACCCTTTCATAATTTTCGATGCCTCCCTTGGCTTATAGAGCTCAAGATGACACCTTAAATTCTAGAAAGGTTTAAATTTACACCATTTTCTTACATGTAAAACATCGTTGCATTTTTTCATTATATACTTTGATCTGTTATTGAGTTGAAAAAATCTTGTTCATTGACATTATAGGGTAATACCTTATGTAATTTGAAAAATACTCTCTAGCTTGTTATAGTAACTTTCACTGGGTGAAAGTTACCCACCAACTTGTCATTTTTCACTATCCCTGTCACTACAACGTTTCCTCTACAATGTCATTATTTTTACAATGCTTTGTGTAGGAAAAGGGTTTATCAATAGACACTTGTAAATTTTCAATTTTCAAATCCAAAAAGGTTTGCAGATAGACCCTTCTTACTTATATAAAATAATTGGTGTTCGCACATGCTTGATTCGGTAATTCGTGATCGGCTAGAGCCCCCCCCCCTCCTTTGAGAGCCCCCAGCCAAAGCGAGTGGAAGTATGTGGGCCCTACATCCTAGTCACAAGCAGCCCACTATAAATTAATAGTGTCTTTGCCAACCTTTAGTGGGAGGGCTCATTTGCTAACTCGTGCACTGCACTGTTATGTGCAAGAAGATAAGCGAAACAAGCATCGAACATAACTCGATTTGGAGGCAGGTGGGTGGGGGTGAGGAATAGCGTGTCGCTAAAGACTCTTGGAAAGTTGAAAGCTCACCCTCGCCCCGCCCCCCAAAATAGACCAGAACTTTTGAGAGTGATGGATGTGAATGATTCAGAGCACCTTCACCATTGCTCAAATATGTGGTCCCACAAAATAAAAACATATGAAGAAGATTTGGAGCATTTTGTGATTTAGGAACACACAAACAAAAGTTTGGAATAATTCGGTTGGAAAGAGATTTTTGGTAGTCATTTCCAAAACCAGAATCTGAAGAAGAAAAAGAAGATGATCATCATGATTTGGAACATTTTGTGATTCAGGAACACATAAACAAAAGTATGGTGGAATTAGGTCGGAGAGAGATTTTATGTAATCAGTCTCAAAACCAAAATTTGAAAAAGAATGTTTGGAGCATTTTGTGATTTAGGAACACAACAAAAGAAGTTTGGGGGAATTGGGTTGGAGAGAAATGTTGCAGTTACAGATGTTATTGCAAGGGAGTCACATCTCTGTGGGAAAGCTTGGAGCTTTCACCCAACTTTCTGGAGACTAACTAATATGAAGATTCTTGATTCGGTAATTCGTGATTGACTGGAGCCCCCTTCATCCCTTGAAAGCCCTTGAGTGGAAAAAAACGAGATGGTGTTCCTGTTTCAAGTGATGCCACAAAGTTCTCCCACTCTATGTGCTGAAGGTAGTGCTAATAATATCACAAGGACTTTGCAAAATAACCATCTATTCAGCTAAAACTAAAACAAAAAACCCTATTTAACTGTATAAAATTACAAGCACTCCCCTAAAATAAGGCTTCAAGCTACATAATCATAAGTACATGAAACAATAATATTCAACTGGTGATGGGTGACCTAATCATGAAGACAAACTTTGGCAAGAGATGGATGAATGAAAATAAACGCCCTTATTCTCTTGGACATAGAAGGATGAAAGGGGACCATAAGGATGAAAAAGGTTGTCATGCCATCCAACATTCTGTGGAAGGGAGGAATTTGGGGAAAGGGGGTTGTGGGGGGATGAGGAATGGAGGATGTGGAAACTCTAGGGTTTTAAAGACCCTGATTAAAATTGGTCACTTACTAGATGTGTAAGGAATCTCAAATATTTGAGAGGTTGAGCATAAAGATAAATTACTAGCTATTAAATGGGATTCATTTTAGAAACATGTTGACAAAAAAAAGGCCAATAAACCTATGAAAGGGGTGAAAAAAGTGATTAGTATATTAGTAAGGATTATAAGCATAGCAAGAATGAAGTTGCTTATGCTTCCAAAGGCAAAGAAACCTGATCATTTTGCTTGCAAAATGGGTTTCAGAACTAGTTTTCTATACGAAACACCCACCAAGGGGGAAAAGAAGGAACATGTCTATTGGTTTCACACATAAATGCAACTGGGAACTCATTTATGAGTCTGGTTCTTTAAAAAAATTCCATTTAGCTTCTGAAAATTGGACCCAGTTTTGACTCGATTCTTACTAACCAGGATTGATGCTTCTGACCCACCAAAAGCTGGTACCCACTCAACACTGATCCTTTCCCTACAGATGTATCACTTCCAAGGAATGTTTCAATACAGTCCACAAAACAAAATGGACAACAAACAAGAAAAACAAGCCCACTGGTGAAGGACACACCTAAAATGCAGGGCTGAACTTTAGACGATGGTTCAAAGTCCAGGGCCCAATGAAATAGAGCAATCCTATTGGATGAGAGCCATAAATTGGACCCACGCCTTTTAGATGAGGGTCCAAGACCAAAAAAGTGGCAAGTTGAGGCTAAACCTACATGGCACCATTTTGGATGGAAAATCAATTGGTTCAGACCCAAAAAAAAAAAGAGCTAAAAGAAGGAACGCTCATGATTTAAAGAACCAAGATGCAAGCTAGGGTCCAAGGCAGGGTCCAACTCAAAGGGTTCAATCTACTTCAAATGGGTCCAAATTGGTTCCTAGGAAATTTGGACCCTGGACCTCCATCTACACTGGGCCTTAGCCACCACCTCATCCTTAGGCACCTTGGGAATATCCCCACCATGAGCTTTTTACCCTATAATAACGAACACAGAGAGTTCTCCTGCAAAACTAGATTGTGTTCATACGAACCAAAAGCCATGCGCTCAGGCAGAGAGACATTGAGCAACTAGCACAATGGGAACAAGAAGCAGATTGTAAGTGAACATTAAAAGGAACGTCTGGAACGTGAAGGGAACAGCACATGAAAACGTGAACCAGGGGCGAGGTTGATGACCAGGACGAGGAAGAAGTCGCGGACGACTGTCGCGCTCTGCCGTGCTCACCGCCGTCTGCATCGTTGCTTGTGCCCGCTGATTCCGCTTTGCTTGGTTTTTGTTTGCTTGCTTCTACTAGTTTATTCTTCTTCTGCCGTCTTCTTCTTCCGCTACTTGCTGTGGTTTTGGTTTAAGCAGGAGAAAGGAAAACGGCCTTTTGTTTGTCGTCTCGTTGAGCAACTTGTTTGCTTAACTCGTTAGTTAGGGACGCTGTCTTGCACGGCTTTGTTGAAGCGGTGGTGTGCGGAGATTTGAACAGGGAGCTTATGTTTCGGAACCCTAGGTTTTGGTTTCATTATTCCAATTCCTAGTACAGACGAAAGCGGAAGGGGCAGGGGGTGGCAGCCTTTGGGGTGGCAAAATCCGAGAGGTTCGGTACCTCGGGAAGTAGTCATGAAGTTCAGGTCAGTGAGGGACATAATTGTGAATTTGGAGGATTGGTGGCCGTGGCATTTCTCGGGAGATGATGATGAGAAGGAGAAAGTTGACATGAATTTGAACCCCGTGCTTCTGGTGCCCGGTATCGGAGGCTCCATCTTGAATGCCGTGGATAAGAACGGCCGTAAGGAGCGTATCTGGGTGCGCTTGTTCGAGGCCGACCATGAGTTTCGGACCAAACTCTACTCCTTCTACAACCCTGAAACAGGTACGATTCTCTCTGCAATTTGTCGAATTCCCTGCAATTCGCCGAGTTATTCCTTTGCTCTTCGTGTAATTCTATATAATATGCAGGGTCGGGTGATGCATGCAGGTGCTTAGTCCGTCTGGTTACCATATGCGAGAGCCAGTCCATTGGTGCTCTCGTGGCCTCACACTAAGTCAGAACTAGGCAGGGATTTCCAGTTGGAAGATGCTAGGGTTTGCTTGATGGTGTTGCACATGATGTACCAGGAGGCCATGTATTCTGGTTTTCCATCAATTGAACAAGTGATGTTGCTTATGTGCAGGTAGAACAGACTCTCTTGATGAGAATACCACAATCGAGGTCCCTGAAGATCGACACGGACTTCACAGCTGTGATATTCTTGATCCTGATGTGGTATCATATCTATTCCCCTTCTCATCGATGTACCAACTTCCATTTTATGTTATACAGCAATTCTGACCTGCTGTTGAAATGCTGAGCTTGTATCCTAAGGAAGATTATATGTGTGAATGGCAGCTTTTGCGTCTGGACTCTGTGTACTATTTCCATGATCTTATCAAGCAGATGAAGGGATGGGGCTACCAGGAGGGTTCAACTTTGTTTGGCTTTGGTTATGATTTTCGGCAAAGCAACAGGTGTGCAGTTTCACAACTTTGAGAGGAACTTCAAATTATACTTTTGTCTGTGTGAAATTTATTCTTGATTTCTGTGCTATAGGCTCCCAGAGCATATGGAGAGGTTGAGGAAAAAGTTGGAGACCATATTTGAAGCATCAGGAGGCAAGAAAGTGGACATAGTGTCACATTCCATGGGTGGGCTTCTTGTCAAGTCATTTCTGGCCCTGCACCATGAGGTGAAGATCTCCTTCACCTTGAAATCCAGGAGATAGATGAGAGTTTGAACTGACCTGGGAACAGAGCATGAAAAGCTCACATTAAACTTGGCTGGTGTTTGGCAGCCCCATGCCTTTCAAACGGTTGGGTGCTACATATGAATGGCGAGTTTGAATGTATTTCCATTCTTAGTTCTGTGGAATATTTGAGCATCAAGAGTTCTGCTTTTGTAGCCTGCAAATTTCAGCCTTCACCCATTTTGGTTTGTCTTTTTCATGTCCCAGCTTTGCCTTCAGAAGTAGGGAATTTTACTTCACTAAGTTTCAGTTTGTTAACTTGGTGTGGGACAGATTTTTGAGAAGTATGTTCATTCATGGATAGCTGTGACAGCTCCGTTTGAAGGTAAGGAGATTCATCCTTCTTCTACTGCTGTTATGATTTGACAGAAGAGCTGGAAGTGAGAAGGTCAGTATACATTGTCTAATTGCATTGTTCACTCTTCTGCTTTTGTTAACAGTGCTTTATCCCTGAATGGACAGGTGCTCCGGGCTTCATCATGGATAGCCTGTTGACTGGGGTTGAGTTTATCAAGGGTTGGCAACGAGAACTTTTTGTTGCCAAGTGGAGTATGCATCAGCTTGTATGAATCTTTATTCTTGTTCATTATTCCCCTTATCCTCTCAAGGTCATGGTAATCCACCCTGAATGATCATGTGAAAAATGTGAAAACGATTGCACTTAATTGAACTTATTTTTTTTATTATTCTGCATTGAAACAGACTGATATCAGTGGTGTGATTAAAGGATATGTTTAGAGTACAGGAGGCCCCAACTACTACCCTCTATGTAGGCCTTGCATTAGGCTTAGATGCTTAAATGTACAGGTACCAGCTAAAATTGGAATGCAGTTTACCTCCACAAGCTATTCATGTATGCTCTGACAGTTACAGAATGTAATAGCTTGTGCATAACTATGCAATAACTATTCAATAGCTATTCATGTAACTGTCAGAGCATATCATGAATAACTACACACGAGCTATTCATGATGAAGTGACAGTCTGACACTTTGTCAGCAACACACATAAGGTTATGACTGCATTCATGGTTGCAGAGTTCTCTTTGGAATCCCATGGATATCTTTTACAGGTGATTCCTCAGGAAAAGTGGATGGAGCAAGCCAATTTCATGATCCCCTTCTGTGTCCAGATTTATAACACCTGATGACTGAAGGGTCTTTTGATCCCTTTGGTTGGTTGTAGAGGGCAGTTGTATTATGTGCGTGCTTGATATTAATGCCAATTTAAGTCTTGTCTTGTTCTCATTTTCTGATGATGCAATTGGCAGCTGATAGAGTGCCCATCAGTGTATGAGCTGATGGCTTGGCCTCACTTCAACTGGAGTACACCTCCAGAGCTTAGACTTTGGCGTAAACAGTCAGAGGAAAATGGGAAGGAGAATGTGCTGATGGAAGCATATGGGCCCAAGAACCACATTGAAATAATGTTAGCTGCTCTTGAAGAGAATAAGGTACAACTTATTTTCCAAACTCTCTTCTCAGTGAAGTGTCTCATATGAATAGCCCAAGTTGCTCAAGCTAGATGATAGAATCTCTTGCTGTCTCAAACATGCTTCACAAACCCATTGAGATAATTGCAATGTGACCTCTGTGATAGCAAGCTGGGACCCAAATTTGTGTCTAGGTCTTTATTATGTCAACTGCAGGCCTTTATTGCACAATACAAGAATGGGTTTAGAGTAGAATCTGAGGCGGAGGCATAAGTTCGTAGTGTCTGGAGATTTATTAGTGAAGTTTATTTTTGAGCTCTCTGTTTTCTATGGCAGCTCACCTACAATGGCTCAGAAATACCTCTGCCATTCAATTTGGACATTGTAAACTGGGCAATTGAAACAAAAAGAATCCTCCAGACAGCAAAGCTTCCTGAAGGTGTCAAGTTCTACAATCTTTTTGGCACATCATTTGACACTCCATTTCATGCCTGGTTTCACTCCTCTCCCTCTTTTTGGTGGCAATTTTTTCTTTCCGTTTGGTCAATTGAGATGATTGGGGCTTCTTTGGATGCTAAAATCATCTACAGAAGTTGTTAATTGGACACTAGTAGGCATTTGGTAGCCTGGGAAACAATGTATTTACAGGTTGTCTTTTGGGTATCTCCATGCAAGTTATGCTTTGGCACTTATCAAAATAGTCTCAGGCCTGTGTATTGAGATCCTTGGTACTTTGGATTGGGTGGTCAGCTTTTAAATGTATCTTATCATAGAACTTGGCTGCAAACTTGATGTTGCCGCTGAAGTGGATGATTTTGCATGGTGGGTATACATTACAATATCTGAGGGCTGTTTGACTATGACATTGCAGTTATGGGAGTGAGAATTCCCCATTGGCAAAGTTTGATCAGATTCTACATACTGAGGTATTTTCTCACTTTCACATGTCTGCTGGACATAACTGGAAGGAAATTAATAGCAAATTTGCTTTTTGGCTGAATACAATTTCTCCAAATACCATGTTAATATGTTCCAGATGAGCATATTAGGTGAACCTTCTGCTGGGTTTAGGTTTGTACTGAATTGACTCTCTTCTGTTGAATGTATCACAGGCCAAGTTCCACTGTGTGGATGGTGATGGGACTGTCCCATGTGAGTCAGCCATGGTATGTAAGACAATATTTCTGTATATTCAGAATTTTGTTGCTGTTTGCCATTCACAATGTGTGCACTGGTTTTTTCTCAGCCCTTGAGTTGAATTGTAGTGAAGCCTGGACAAGGCAGTAATGTTGTCAACTGAAGAGAATTCTTATTTGGAACAAATTTCATGAGATGTCACTCTCCTGTGTGTGCAGGCTGATGGTCTAGATGCTGAGGAAAGGCTAGGAATTCCTGGTGATCACCGTGGAATCCTCATGGATGAGCGCTTTTTCCGGGTTATGAAGCATTGGTTGAAGGCTGGAGATCCTGATCCTTTCTACAATCCCTACACAGACTTTGTCATTCTACCAGCCAAAGAGTTTGAGATCGAGGATCACAAGGAAGAGACAATTTCCATGACTGGATCATCACTTGACATGGATGATCACACTGGTGCTTCTCAGCAAGGGGTCTATATTGCCACTGTGTCAACAGGTACTGCTTCATACTTCAATGTGATAGTTTCTTTAGTCATACTCAGGATAGTCAGGTTTCACTGTCTATTTCTTCGCAAATCACGATTCCCAGGGCTTCTGTCACTTAGTTGTTTGAATATAGTTCTGTCTCTTCTGTTTCCTTTTTTCTGAGCTCCACAACACACCTAATTGATTGCTTGTAAGTTCAAAATGTCCATATGAGTATTTTGATTTAGTTGGTTTTCAGCAATGGAATCTTTTTTTAAATTCTCATTTTTGTGAGTTCTCTTGTAGTTAGTCTTGGCAATGTTTTCTTTGTAGAGAAGAAAATCAACAGCCAGGAATCTGTTTATTCCCGAATCTGTTTATTTGTGTTTGTCTCTAGTAACACAAAGTTATTTTTACAGGTTCAGGTTCATCAGGTGATATTCGAGCTGAAGCACATGCACATGTCAATGTCCATCACAAGCCAGACCATGAAGATCAATCACAGTTTGATGTGTCAACCATTGGTGTTGCGGAAGGACGAGATAAGGAGGAGACAAAGGCTGCTCTAGACTTGGTTATGGCAGCTGCAGCAGAGGAGGCCAAGGGTGCAAACACAAATGGAAGAAAGATTGTTTTAGACAAGGTTCTCTACCACAAGAAATAACTGGAATCTGGGCAGTAGGTTGCAGGTCCTGGAGGGATGTGCTTGACTTTATTTCTACATTTGCTCTAAACAGTGCCTCATCCATTTGAAAGCTTGCTCATCAAATCATGCCTGGGTAGTGCTGGTGGAAGTGGGTGCATGTGACTTCTCAATATATTGACAGCCCCTCCACATATCAAGCATTCTCGATTTATCTAGCTGAAAGATTAGATAGGTTTTGGCAATTACTATCCTTCAGGTGCTATTGGCTGTGAAGGTTCGTCCCCAGTTGCTTTGTATATACATAAAAGAGTAAGCAAATTGGTCACAGTATAGTCTGAAGGATATTTTCTTTGTATGTCAAGACATATAAAGAATGTGCTTTCGTGACCATGACTTATTTCAGTGGGCAGCCAATGATTTGAATAGGGCCTGCCAACCACAAGCTAGTTGCATGTATATATAGAAAATCCTTGATTACCACCTCAATGACAAACCTCCAGGCAACCGTGGAGGATTGGCCCTGCCATGTAAATTAGACACTAAGCTTTTGCTGCTTTGACTTTTCTGTACACATTGTTGGAATAAAAGGCAATTGTATTCAACAGCCACCAGGCCTGGATTTGAATGTGATTGATGCAGTGGCTACTTTGTATTTTGCCAAAGTAATCTTTTGAAGTAGTGAAATTCTAAAGTTGGTTCCTTCAGATAGTGAGAGCTTCAGTCAAGAGTGTGGTATATGGAGTCCAGAGGAGTTGTTCCAAGCTTGTGCATCCAGTACATCAAATTTGGGATCTGCAGGTGACAGGCACAATTCATATCTGTGGAAGCTTCAGGTGAATCTCTAGCAGACATCTTAGCTCTGTTTTCTTTTTTGGTAGTTAGCCTTGAGTGAGTGGATGGTCATAGAATGTTGTTCTCAGAGTGCAGTGAACATTTCCTTATAATGTTTCTTTCTATGGTGAATTTGTTTTCAATCCCTAAGATTTTGGTCCAGTGTACTAAGCAACAGAGATCATTCTATTTGCAGGAGGAATGAGTCAAAGATTGCCAAATTGTTCTTGGAACTTCTTGGCTCTTGCTATGGGATCACTCTGTAAAGGAATTGGTATCATCATTCCAAGAAAAAATTTCCGGTTCCTCAGGACTTCATGGCTTATAGCTTGAGCATGAGACAGTCAATCTGCTGAGCTGTGCTCAAAAGGATTGTTTTTCAAGGAGGTGCGAATCAACACAAGTGCTCAAAGCAAAATCATGCAGGTACATGTCCAACATTTTTGCCTTCAAAGTCTTGAAGTTCAGGCAGTGTTTGAAGTGGACTCCTCAGTTGCTTTTGGTCAATCATTCTGTCTCTCATGTTGGTCTATTCTCACGTGGAACTAATGTTTTTGAACATGAATTTCCTGATGAGCAGTCTAGAGCAAGCACTGATTTTTGTATTCTTCTGAATGCTCAGTAACAGATATCTGAATTCTGAATCAACAACCCAAGCAAAGTGGAAACCTTCTCACAATATAGGACTTCCCAATACTGTACCACTGTATTTGTAGGCATGACTAACTCCACCTTCCCTGATCATTGGGCTGGAGATGCTCTGGTTTTCAATGCTGGTCAATGTCATGACTGAGTCTTGCCCTTGCTTCTGAAACTGAAGCTCTGGGCTTCAAAAATTCTTTGCTCAAACTTTTGAGGAGACTATTTTCCACCCAGCATAGCTGATGCAGTCTGCAGGGAGTAATAGTATCTAGTTGCTACCATTTGTAGTGAAGGTGATATATATTCTGATACTTTGTGAGACTGACAAGGTCATAAGCAGACTCTTTCTTGTCATGTTTGCTGTGGTATGATTTGGTTGGAAGTGGCATAATGGTTACCTTCAACGTGCTATTGTGGGGTTTTCTCTACGATCTCAGAGATATTGATTTTCAGTGATAGAATAAAGTCTCTTTTGCAGCATAAACTTGTGTGGACTCTGGCAATCCTCTACTGATGTTGAGACAGTTTGCAACTCTAAACTTTATAATGCACCCAGAGTCTGACAAGAAAATTGTATCCAGCTAGCTGAGTTTCAAAATGAATAATTGTTTCAATCTATACTGTAGTATTGAGACCTGCTTAATTTCAGTTTTGATGCCTTCAGCCTCTCATGTACACTCTGACAGTTACATGAGATATTGTTTATGACCTGATTGGCTTGTTGCACAATGAAGTCTGGTTTAGCTGAAGCTATCAATACTGTACAGATCATGTTGGGAAACTTGTACTGGAGCTGAGCACTAACAATTTTTTCCCCACTGGTTTAGTTTTCCTTCCTAAGCAGAGCTTGATCATCACTTCATGATCCTTCCAAGCTTAACAACATTTCAAGCTTTGTTTCAGGGAAGTGGTTGATCAAACCTATGTATCTTTTCTGTATTTCTTAGTTATACCTGCATGATTATCTTATGTCAACTTTCTCTTCTGTGTAATAGAATGGTCCCAGGGAATTCAGCCCAAGGATTTGCAGTATTTGTCTGCAGGCCACAGAAATCGAGTGCATTGCTTGGCATGGATGGAAGAAATCCCTTCAAATGGACCATTCATGTCCAGTATATGACTCTAAATGGCAGAGATGTCCACTCCATTGTAGATTGTTGGTGTGCCAGACATCCATTGCTCCATTTTCAACAACTGCAGCAACAGCAATGTAATCAGCACACCTTAGGTATGATCAGCTTAACTCCCTTGTATGATCACCACTGAAGCTTTATAAGTTACAAACAAAGCTATGCATACATGAACATGTGAGTTCCTTTTCTTGCCCATTAAGCTTGCCATGTTCAGGACTAGTATGATGCCATGTTCCATCTCCAAGAAAAAGAAGAGAAATGCAAGAGGAAAAACTGCAATTTAATTCTCTTTGAGGATCAATATAATATACAAAGAGACTTTGTAATTTGCAAGCTGGAGGTTCTAATGTACTGTGGTTGTTAAATGTCTTAGATAGGTACGCACCTTCACTTGATTCTGCAAATACTTGACATAATCTATTGCTTCCTCCAGCATTGTCACTATATCGACCTGTGAAATCAAAGTCCACACAATGATTCATCTATTACAACATGAAAGTAGTCTACTAGTATTGTCAAGGTTCTCTGCCTTGAGCAGCGACACATCATTGGATTTTTTTGATGGTTAATGAAGAGTTTACCAACTTCCATGTGAGATTTCTATCTGATTTCTAGCAACTAGTTGGTCATGTCAAGTATATTCTCAAGTTTACATAAACTTACAGAAGTTTTGCAAGGGTAGTTGGAGGATTTTGTTCTGGTTGACATGACACATTTCAAGAGGACAGAAGTTCAGCCTGTACCTTAGCCCCATTTGGCACCAAGTGTTGTAATGTCTTGAGTCGCTCATTTATCTTGTTTCTCCTATGCTGCATATTATATCATAAATGTTAATGTCAAAATTGATTTATTTTTACTATCAAGTGTTGTCTATTGAGAGAGACCCAGGTTCATGAATGGTCTGAATTTTACAGGGCAAGCTTGAGTCTCTGGAGTTTGGGGCTCAACCATTCCAGGTATTAGACCTCACTAGTCTCAGGTGAAATGTTCCAAGCAGATCCGACATGATTTCATTCTGGGTCTTTGTCTTTGAATGCAGGTTCCATGTCTTTGTATTTCAATTCTGTTACTCGAATTTTCTCTTGCCTAAATGGATTTTGATGACTACCATTGATCATCCTGGGTTGATTACCCAATGATTGAAATTTAGACAGAGTTGGATTCCTAGGTCTGAAATATTTCAATTCCTGATCAATTTTGTGGAGCTTTCAGGGTCCAATGAGGCCACCAACAGAAGCAACTGGTATGCACTTGATCTGGAGTAGTCTAAAGTGCCCACTTGAACAAATGAAACTGAAAGTTGAGAGCTGTAAGTGAGATCTAGGTGACAAGAAATTTTGAGCTGGGCCAAAATATTGACTACAAGAAACAGCAGGAAAAATTGTGGGAGGATTGTGGGTACAAGAGATCAGCTCAAATTACATCTTCTTGAAAGGTTGGTCAACATTGAGAAGGTTTACATGGAGAGGAATTTTCAAAAGGGTGAATTGAATGACATTTAGGAGTTACACTTGATTTGTGATTTATTACCCTTGCATAGATGCTCTGGGGATCAGTGGCTGATCCTCGCCGTGCTCGTGGTTTGCCATTGGTATTCAGTGCAGGACCAACAGCAATCATATCCATCACCTCTAATTGCAAGGTGCTGCAGCTGCTGCTGGTGGTATTAGACTCAAAAGTCTTGGGCTTGGGATCTGGAGTGACCCCGTAGTTAAGGTTCTGGATTCGTTGCCATGTTGGAGGAATCTTTGGTTCCTGCCAAATCCACAACACAAACATAAGGTGAAGAAGATCTAACTATTGATGAATGCAAGCTAGTGCAGCACAACACCAGACATTTGCAGGGTCATTGCTTTTGGCTCACAAGAGCTCTCTACTAGTGTGCTGCGAGCGTGGTTTGATCAGGATGGCACATGATTAGGATCCTTCCAAAGTCATCATGTGTGATCTGGAGCACAGAAGACTAGGCATTGGATGGAAGATATAGTTCACATAGATCTGCACGCATGCCACAAATCCAGCGACAATATGCATGCATTCAGGAAGCATTACATCTAGTAATGAGAATGCGATGGAAACATAGTGTGCACATAGCTTAGATGCTCAGCATTCAGAACACTGATTGGAAGAAGCACACACGTACATTTCCCTTCCGTTTGAGTCGAGGTGGGCTAGTTTCATCCTCACATGCAGAATCAATACCCACGAGCTCTAGGCGGTGCTTGCCTCCGGGGCGATCCTTATTTAGATGCTGCAGCTCTGCAAGCTCAACGACTCCTGCAGTACTGCAGCTAGTGGGAATGGTACTAGACACTGGATTAGTGCTCACACTGGACACCCGGTCTTCTCGAGTAGAGGGAAGATCATCGTCGTCTGCAGCTGTCTCAGCAGCTGGTTCAGCTATTTCGTTGTTCAGGGCCGGGGCGGGCAATAGCTTCATGGAGCGACTCGAATTATTACTAGAACCTGCCTGAGCGGCTGAGCAAGCTGGGGCCCACGTTCCAGCAGCAGCGATTGGCGCACTAAAATTATTCCCGAGCATCTCCGAGAAAATCTCCGCGTTTGTGCAGTAGTTTGGCCAAGTGACCACGCTGCTTCTGTTCATAAGCGTGTCGAAATTCTGTCGATCGATCGTGCCTGATGCTGATTTTGGATGATCGCTGCTACGAATCATGGCCTTAGACGAGTGATTATAGGTTGCGTAATAGCCTGGATCTCCGGATGCAGTGAAGCTCGCCTGAAAAAGCTGATCTCTTTCGGCGGCCTGCAGCAGCTCGGCGGCGCTGAACTGGTTCACACATGAGTAGTGATCCGCATGCATCAGCTGCCGCAAATTGGTGCCACCGCCGGCAAGAACTTGCGATGAACCCTGGGGACAGTTTGACACCCATGTCGAAACCGGGACAACGTAATTTAATCCGTCCCAACTCCCGACGAAAGGCAGCTGGGTTGGTGTGTTGTTGTAGATTGGCAGATCAGGTGATGAAGGTGACTGATCCGAGTCTAGTGATTGCAGCAATTGCAAGGCCGTTTGAGCAGTGCCGTAAGCAAAAGTCTCCTCGCGGCAGAAGCTCGTGCTGTAGGACTCGGACGACAATTCCTGATCATCACGTGAGACAACACAGTTGGGCGCCGATACAGAACTATAGTAAGCTGGAGATTGATCCGCATGCAGGACATTCTTCAAACCACCTGCAGCTGTTCTTATGTACAAATCAGCAAGTTCCAAGGCTTGTACGGCGTCGTCGCTGGATTGGTCGGCCGCCGGATCATCATAATCTATCAGCGAGGAATTGCAGCACATGAGGGCAGCTGACCCTGGCTGCTGCAGCTGCCCATAATATTCAGATCTTATAAGTGGACCTGCAGCAGCTGTAGGCGGATCAGGTAAACTAAGAAGATCAGGACCCGCTTGTTCGCACAGCTGCAGGCTATCTAAACCTGTTGTTTGCGACATGGAGTTGAAGCTGGAGAGCCAGCCAGAAAGCATATTATTATCGGGTTGGCACTGGACACTAAGGCCGCGTGGATTACTACAATCTCCGAGCTGCTCCTCCGCAGTTGAGCTACTGGAGTTTGCAGTGGCAAGCTCATCATGATGACCAGAATCTGATGCGGCGCGGGTACTCCAGCTATCCCACATGGATACATCTTCTATATTGCAGGTAACTAGATGAATCTCAGAAGATGACGTCTCTTCCGCAGACGCGGATCCTGAGTCAATGCTCGAGTTGTAGCCTGCCATCGTGACCCGTGCACTTACACCCGGACAGTAGATCACAATTCTCAACACAAAGCAGAGAGTTGGCAGTACACCTCAAGGCAGACAGACACTGGTCGAGTCGGAACATAAGCGTAGACCATGATCGGAATCACCACAAAAGCATGCTAAAGCAGACGAGAAGGGAAAAAAAACCAAACAAAAAAAACTCAACAAGGTCTCGACTATCAATAAGCATGATAAAGTAGACCTAAAAAAAATACTCAACAAGCTCTCAACAATCAATCAAACGATCAATACCAGTTAGTCCACAACCATTTATTTATCAAATGGCTTCAATTATACTCAGAACTGCTAGAATCCATCATCAAGACTAAAATCTAAGATCTCTCTGAAGCTAAGATCACAACCCTAGTGATCATAGTGATCGTCAAAACAACAACAACACCACAACAACAACGAAAGTTTCTACAACACATGACATCACCGACATAAAATTCACAAACGCTTCTATTTGTTACCTAGGTTCAGGTACACTTAGAAACAGCAGCATCCGTAACCATCTATTGACAGCCCATTTTAGAAACACCAACAATAAAATACAACAAGTGTACTATGTAGCTCGCAGCACCAACATACAATTACATGGTGCACACACACACACACACAAATACATAGAGGAAATTCGTGTCTTATAAGACCTCTATTTGTGTGTGTGTACTCCAGAATGGGAAATTGTCTATTAATTTCGTTAATTTCAGCCATCAAGGAGAGGGGGGGGGGGGGAAGGGGGGAGGGGGGTTTAACTTGTGGCTGGTTACATAGATCTTATAGACAGGGCAATTTGTGCACGTCTCACTGCGTGTAACTTACCTAGTAGACAGAGGAAATGAATTTTTGTCTGTATTCTAGTTTCTTCCAGCACCTCCAAAAACTATTTAAAAAAGGAAGCCGGTGCCACCTAAAGCAACAAAAGAGTCTGGGTTTTGATGTCTGGTGGATATATAAAAAGAAGCTACAAATTTTATTGTTTTCTAAACTAAAAGTAGGTAGTGATCCTGCAAACCCAATTGATGTGGGGGGTGCGGCTACAGCTCCCCATCTCCCCCACATAATAAACATTTCAAGGAGAAGATTTGTATTGCATTTATACTTACATACATACTCGGGTGACCCTCTAGCCTCGTGGCCATAGCTTCTCAAATATTTTCTCATCATTACTTTTGTACTGTACAAATATTGATTTGCATACATTGCTTGCTTATTATACTTGTTCTTTACATAACTGTATGGTGCTTCATATGCCAACAACCACTCAACGTGTAATGGCTCTGCCCAATATAGCAAGTTTAAATCACTCTTCTTTCTCCAGGTGAAACTTTGCAAAATTTGGACATCTAAAGGTGAAATGAAAAATTTGTTACAAATTTCCTGTTTTTTGAGAAACATTGCCAATTCCTTTGAGAAAAAAAATTTGTGGGGAAATGTGTCCATATTTTATCACCCAAGTTTCTAGTTTTGGGGCAATTTTTGGGTCAGTTTTCTATATTTTCTCAAGTTTTAACCAATTAATTGATGCAACAGCTTGTTTGGCATGATCAACAATGATGATACATCAACAAACTGAAGGAAAAACACTAGTTCATCCAGCAATAGTTCCATGAAGTTTGCAAAAATTTCAGGGACAGTTCCCAGTACTAGTGACACCTGTTGAACATTCCTCAAAATTTGTAGGACCAAACAAGCTGTGCACCATTCTGTAGTCTCTCCCTGATGGGCAGAGACAACAATTGCCTCCTTTATGAGTGACACATGAGGAGGTACTATCTCACACTCGCTCACCTGTTTGTTATAAGTTTCATTAATCCCTGTTTGTTGGTTTTATGAGAGTGACCACTGGAACCTGCCCGCTGGCTCTTACATATTTTGCTCCAGGAAACACAAGTTCAAAATCAAAGCATTCGTTGTAGATTGAAAAAAATTCTAATTCTGTTTTGTCAGATCATTGAAGTTCATACTTAAGAGCAAGGCCAGCCAGAGGGTAGCTGGATGCCCAACAGAATGACGGTAAGAGTGGAGCCGGCCCAGGAGGTACTATAGTCAACTCTAAAACAAGCCTGATTGTGTTTGCAATGGATTTTTCCATTTGTTTCCAAAAAAAAAAAACAACCAAGCCTGATTGTTTCTTCAATGGGCAGAGGCAACAAGTTGAAAATGGGCTGACCTAAGAAGAGACAATTGAGGCTCATTTCGGCTGCCCAGGTGCTGACAGTGGTGAAAGTTTGCCATGCAACCTGGATGGAAAACTTGAAATGTAAGGGAAGGCCCTCCTCATTGGACATCCCTCCAGTGGAGGGTGGGCATCAGGGTTTCGGGGATGGTCTGATCCAAGGGCATGACCTAGCATGAAAGAAGTGGATGAAAAGAATCTTACACAAACTAACACCTTGTAAACTTTAACATGTCCAGAGATCAAGAACATTACATGTAATGTATCTATGCTCCTAAGAGTTGCCCCCTTAAACCCTAAAGGTTGTGGCAGCCAACTTTGGCTGCAGGCCAGGGGGGAAAAAAATGTGACTTGGCTGCCAGGTAAGCCTGCCCGAAACACCGAAATAGGTCTATTTGCGCCCATAAAAAGAGAAAAAGGAACCATGCACACACAAACATAAACAGGCTTGGTGCAAGTGCCTTCACTTAAGTAGGTACCTGTAAGTTTTCTGAGCTGAATAGTGGGGGAAGTTTGCAGCTCAAGCTGCCCAGGGCTTAAGATGCCATCTGAGAATTTTAGTCAGGTCTTCATGGCTGTAATTTTATTGCATTCTTGAGCAGTGAAATTGGCGGAGTTGGGTTTGGTGAGGACACAGAGGCTGAAATATAGTTGACTTGGGTGCAACCTTGGAATGGTTGTGGAATAATCCAATGATTAGATTTCCCTCTGGAGAAAAAAGGGAGAACAACCCATTGTGAATTTGTGGGTGGTGAAACTGGTATGCTGGTGTCCATGACTAGTTTGAAGTACTTGGGTTCAATGCCCCTTAAGAGCATCATCACCTATATTGGGTACCGAGGCCTGCATCAATATTTTTCACATCCACTAATACTTAATTTATATATTTCAAGTCCCATCTATAAATTTGAAAGTGGAACTCTAAAACTATGGGAGACCATTAATAGCAAAGCAAGTTGATCAAACAATTTGATCAATCAATAGTAGAGAGATTATGCCATACGAGTGGATTAATCAATGTAGTCAATCTAAAACAGGATTTAAACTGTGAAATGACTTTTACCAACCATCATATCATTTGCAAATATATCCTAAAATCCTTTTTGAAACCAAATTTGCAAGTGTTTACAGTTTTACATTCAAAACATGCTCTAATAATGTGTGGGTGGGGATGCTATGTACCTGCCAATTACCCCATTTATCTGTAAATGCCTGGAACAGTTTTGGGGTCAAATCACAAGAACTTAAGTAGTCGTAGAGTTAATAGATTCATTGTGACCACAGGGCAGTAAAAATATAATTCAAAGATAGATAGTCAATAGTGGCTATATAATACCTAGATGTTGACAAGAGGGAACAGAAGCATATTCCCCATAGAGAGAAACCCTTGGAAGTTGGCATTGGGCAAACAATACTACTTAGCAGAATGAGTTTCTGTCTGTCCCCTGTGTCCCACACAGAGAGTCTGCTCATCTGCTCCGACTAAAAAATGGGCTATTGTGCACAAATAAATGCCCCTTTGAAAGTGGCTCTTCCTAAAATCTCAAGCTAACAGCACATTTTGTCCTTGTTTCCATATTGTTGTCCTGGGGGTTAGAACTTCAGAGTGGACTTCAACCACTTTGCCAATCTTCTGAAATGGTGATTAGAAAGCTGTGTACATATCACAGTACGAGTTTTATTTTAAATTTTTTTCTGGCACAAATGGATGGAATGCATTGCAGAAAGGAACTAGTCATTGTATGAATTTATCTTTCAAATTGTTCATATCCTTGCACACCATTTTTCTGGACTTGGTTTGATATACTTGGTTTGGAGGAAAAGGCCACTACGCTCCTAATAATTTTTTGCCACAACAAAAATTTCAGTTTTTCATTCATTTGCTCCAGCCTTCTCATGGATTCTAGTTGGCCAATTTCTCCCACCCTTCCACACAGATTGATTGACACCGTTTTTTTAATAGAGTTTCCTAGATCAGATGATTGGGTTGATTACTTTGATTGAACTATATCATCAAGACTAAAATCTAAGGAAGGAGACTCAGGTCATGATTGGAAAGCACACCGCCTGCATCTTCCAATTGGTGGGAAGCCTTAAACTCCCACAGAGTTCTTGGCACTTCAGTCTCTACCGAGTTGCCAAATTTAAAGTGTAGCTAAAGTTGACATTTCATGTTCCACTTGCCATGATCTTGAGTCCTTGATATCCCAATATCTATCTTTTACGTGCTATAAAATCTCCAATATTCACTAGCAAGAAACAAGAAATGTATATTCAAACTTTGGATTTGATTTGTTTTTTTGCAAAATCAGAAACACTAGTGCAATTTTATCAGAATTTGCTAAGTCATTCACCATCAATTTTCACCTTGTCCAGTCCTTCCCCACAAGAGACAAGACATGTTCAATATGAGAATGAAGAATTTTGATAACGTGCAGTTTTAGCATAATTATCTTTTATACCAAAACAGATGGCAAAAAAAAACCCTTAATTTATAAAAAATAATAATACATATCTACTAAATATCCATGCACATAAAACAACCCCAAAAAGCTCTTGAAATTCAACTGGAAATGTAAACTCAAAAATCTCCTTTTGTTTTTTGTCGCCAGGTGGCCAAATTCGCCACACAAAAAAAACCGCGGTGTTGGCCAGTTATTGATTTTTTAATAACCGTCATGTAGGATTTATTTTATTTTTTTAATTTTGGGACCACACAGGTTATCAATATCCAAAATGGGTACTGGGTAGGTTATCTGAATTTTTTAGTAATAACTGTCAGTTATACATAAGGGTAGGTTATAAATAACTGATTCATAACTATGGGTTAACATGTCAATTATACACCAGTTATAGGCTTTTTTTAAAATAAAAATAAAATGTTATTTCTTTCTATATTTGTTTGTTTCTTTATATTTTTTGTATTAGTATCTAAAGATTGATAACTTACCTAGATGGTGGTAATCAGTTCATCCATATAGGTGATTAGAATTTGAAAATTCAATACCAAACGGTTATCAATTTGAAGAGTTATCAGAACGTAAAGCATCAACTGGTAGGTTACTAATAACCAGCTTGATAATTGAGTCAAAATTCAATAACCAGCCAAATACTGGTATGATCCAATGTCAGGCGGGTACCAAACCTTGGTTCAAAACCGACCCAGTTTTCAGCCAGTTATCAGCCAAAAACATTGATTGGGTATCACCTTTGCTGATACCTGAGTTGATACCCATATTTTTGGATATCAAATTTGACATCTCGGATTCATTAAGGACTGGGTTTTTTTTTTTTTTAAATACCTGGGTAGGTTATATGAATAACCCTCAAGTCTAGTTCTTACAAGTCCAGAGTTAGTTAGGGTTTAGAGTCTTAGGGTGGAGGTGGGGTTTAGAGTCTTAGGTTTATATTTAAGAAGATCACATATTTTTGTTTAGATGTTAGAGCTTTTTGATAAACCTTGCTGATTTGCTTTGGGCCTATGAAAAATTTGAAAAAATATTTGAAGATTTTAAATCTTCAAATCTTAAAATGAAATTAAAATTTTGACTTAATATAACCAACTAATCAAAATAAATTAAGAATTGATTGTGAAAGAATTGGTTGGGCACGGTGTGCTGCGGGGTGATGGTTCACTATGTGGCTGCACAACACAATTTGTCACAGAGAATGTAGAATCTGAAAATTGTTCAACAACCTCACATGACAATTAATAAATTACCTGAGTACTCAAGTTGAAGGGTGGGGTCCATGAGCATTGAAATCCTTCAAAGCTTAAGCATTAGCTAAGGTACCACGTAGGCTTGTTAACTCTCTCTACAACAACTCACTCCCTCTCCCCTCCTTAATTCTTTGAAGCTCAAATAGGCTGGCAACTTGGCAAACTTGGGTTGCCATTATATTGTACAAAATTGTGTGGGCCCTTCCTTAGTGCATTTAGTGAGGTTATGATTGCATTGTAGCTAGCACACGTACAGCAAAGCTTTTCTGCTAAAGTTATGTTTACATTAATTTCTTGAAAAATGTTAATAAAAGCACTTGTTTTTAGTTTTAGTATTTTTCATTCTTTTTGGGAACCTAACCGAGCAAACCCTTCAGACCTTCTACCACTAAAAATGTTTGGCACTAAAATGCCACTGATTACACTAAGTGGTGACCCGAGATTGTCACCACTAGAGGATGAAAAAAAATAGTTAACTTAGAGGTTGTCACAACCCAAGGATGAAAAAAAATAGTTAACTTAGAGGTTGTCACAACCCAAGGATGAAAAAAAATAGTTAACTTAGAGGTTGTCACAACCCGAGGATGAAAAAAAATAGTTAACTTAGAGGTTGTCACAACACGAGGATGAAAAAAAAAGTTAACTTAGAGGTTGTCACAACCTGAATATGAAACAAAATAGTTAAAGTAGTTAACTTTGTAGTGGTTGAAGGTTTGAAACCCTTGTGAAGCAACAAGGGAAGAAGGAAACAAGGAAACCAAACCCTATAAAGAATAGAAAAAGAAGCAATTTCATTGAAGGGAGCAAAGTTGAGGGGAAAACCTGGAACTTTCATCAAGGAAGAAAATCAACAAGTACACTACATTTCATTTTTATTTTTTAATTAATGAAAAAGTTGCACTTTGTAATTGGAATTTGGATACCAAGGCTTTTTCTTGTAGAAATGTGGCCGCATGTTAGAAAGCAAAGTATTATGTTTAGAATTGGCATTCATTTATGGCTCTTCAAAGGCATTACTAATTTATTATTACTCGGAAAGTAGACTATTTTTGTGTTGCCAAAAAATCCTTACTTTCTAATTGATAATTTGTAGACACTAAGTGTATTGCCTGTCAGTGGTATATGCCAAAATTGTTTCGCTTTGGTTTTTGGCCAGGTCTGATTTGGATTTGCAGGCCGGCTACTAATTATCTGGACCGTTGGTTTTTAATTCTGGAAAAATAATTCCAGAACTGCAGCTGGCCTCAGAACTTAAACTAGATTCAAACTTTCTAGAATCGAAATTAGCCTCGAAACCCAGTTTATGATTCTTCATTTTTTGAAGATTTGTTTTTTGGACTGGGGGTAGACATGTTTGTTAGCTTGAGAAAAAGTTTCAGGTATCCAGTTTTTTGAATAATAAATTTGGGAGGTCAGGTGGCAGGAGTGGACGTTCCATTAGGCATGTAGTTGTTATTTTTGGAACTTGTCTCAAGTGCATAAAATTTATTTTATTTTATTTTTTAAGGTGGGGAGGGTTTAGGCATGTAGATGGTATAGGTGGTCATTTTTATTGGTTTCACAATATTAATAATTGAAAAAAATTGAGTTATGCATCAGTAGATAGAATCAGATCCAGTTTGAAACTAGACCCACTTAATCTTTCTTTTTTATTAGAACTGAGAACCGAGAAATGTAAAGAAGCAGGTCCAAAACTCAACCAGAGGTTCTTTCCAAAAACAATTAAATCCTTGAACCAGAACTGAAGGTGTTCTTTCAAATTTGTAAGAAAATTAGAATTGAGATCAGAGGTTCTCTTCAAAGTAAGAACCAGACAGCACTGGTGTCAACTTTTGAACATACCAGTCTGGTCTTGGTCCTTAGTATTGGGTCCAAGACTGATTTTTGTCTAGTATGAGGTAGGTATATATCTGATACAAGGCTGCTATTACCTCAGGTCCTGACTCCCTACCAAACTACCAACACTAGTGCAAGGCTAATATTGCTTCAACTGATACTAGCACAGTACAGTCCTTGACACCAGTGTCATACCAAGTTAAGGTCTATATACTAGACCAATGCTCTTAAAATACCAACGTATCGCGATGCATTGTCAAACAAATTTGAGTTTTCCAACTCTAGTTTTTATCGCAAAGTCCATTCTAAGGTTGAGGAGGTATATCAATTGAGCCCTGATACATAGACTAGTATTGAACTTGGTATAAGAAAATCCAGATTCACATAACCTTGCTGCGACTCTCCTATTGTACTCTTATGACCCCATTATCATGGTCCAATGGTAACCTTTTTTATATTTCACATGCCTAGCTACTTGTGGTTTTTCTTCAGTTTCTTCATTTTTTCTTGAATGATTTCTTGAGTGTCTTGTATTCATCATCATGCTCTTCGTGATTTTGCATGTGTTGTTCAAGGCATTAGTGCTACCTGGTGTTGCTGTTTGGCTTGAATCAACAAGCTTCACACTTACAAGGTATGCCATCCAACTTTTATTATTTTTTATTTTTTTATTTTTTTGTTGTATATTTGATGTTTATGTGTGTAAATGATGTTTTGTTTGTTTGTTTGTTTATTGTGGTTTGTTTTTCCAAGACCACATTGTAAGTTGTCAATTTATGGTTGGAAATTTTTTTAAACCGAATGGTTTTTTTGACTTTTGACTTTTAAGAAAATATTATTAGAAAACATTTTAAGCACTTTACACTTTCATATTTTCATTGTTAGAATTTTTCATTATGCATTAGGTGAAATGTGAGTCATGCATCAAGCTAATAAATGTTTGTAATGCTTAGATAGTGGGCTTTATTTAGATTTCATAAATTAGAAGAAATTAAAAATAGAAACATAAACTACCAAATTAGAAAGCATGTAATTATTTGGTTTCTTCAACCCTAATCCATTAACACACCCTATATTATTAGGGCCAAAACCCGTAGATGAAGGATGTGAGAATTTTATCAATGAAAATTCAATGAAGGAGAGAAAGACTAGTAAAGTTTTGGGGAAAATAATTAGTTCCTTAAGATTAAAATGACTATGGTCACTTTAGTTGTGTCAAGTGAGTTGCAATGGATGCCTAGTTGTTGTGGACATGACATCAAAAGTAATTGGATATAAATTGTTTCGAACACTAACTATCCATTTAGAATCATGGCATGAGGGAGGTGACTAACTAACTAGCAACAAGGGCATTTTGATGATGTTGGGCATTTAAAACAAGATGATTGACATTTGAAGTGGTTGAATTTATTCATGTAGCATGACATGAAATAGTTTTCAAAGTTGCATATACAACTATGGACATTTTCACATCAACAATTATGTAACCATTATTGTCGTCATTCACAATAATTTTAATCATTCATATAATTGGACTAATGATATGATGTCCATGTTAGCATATTCATCTTAAAATTTTGTAGTTGTCATTGTATGCATGTTCAAACTAAACACAATGTATAAATTCATATTCAAAAGATAACAAAACAACTTTCACTAAAAAAATCTTGTCCAGTCCAACCTTATGGCTATGACTATTAATGCAAGTAATCTCCAATTCAACTTACTTTTGTGACTACAAGTAGATTTGTCCTACATGTCATTTTAGTCGTAAATATATGCAATTAAATATGTGATTATAATAGTTGGATATGCAACTATGTTAATTAAACATACAATCACAATAAGGAATAATCATAATTAAGTCAAAAATGCAATTGTTTTATGACTACACTATTTTTGGATGGAAAAATTAAAGAAAAATGCATAGTTGTCATCCATTCTTGAATGCATCAATTGATGGATGAAAACTGAATTGACTTTGTAACTAGTTATAATATTTTTGCAACTATTGTAATAATTTTGCCACTTGTACATTGATGATGAATCCATATGCATATGTAAATCTTAATTTACTATTGCAATTAACTTATAATAACCCTACTAGATAACATGGTTTTTCAAACAATTCAAGTTGATTAATTAATCTTTTTTGACTAATGGACATGTCCATATTGACTAGGGGCCCAACGCATGTATTTTTGACCAATCAACTTCATTAGGGTGACTTATTTGACCAATACATCTAATCAAGTTAGACAACTTTAGTCAAAATGCCTAATGGGTTTTAATCAAATGGGACATTTAATCAAATTGAACGTAAGAAATTCACATCATTAGTCAACATGACCAATGTTCTCTAATCAAATGAGACATCTTATTCCTATTACATACCTATTTCCTACCTCCCATTTATAATTTTACAACCTACCTACCTACCCACCTACCCAAATGTACTAACTACCTACCTACCTACCTTCCCACACACCTATTTACATACATGTACTACATACCTACATACTCACCCACCTACCACTAAAAAAAAACATGTATTTGCAACTAAATTTTAGTCACAAGAGACATTTTGCAACCAAAATCCTTTTAGTCACCTAAGACAAGTCGCATGAGATAAACTAGTTGCAAATGACAAAGGGTATTGTATGAAAGAAAAAGTCAACAAATACATTTCATCCTTTGACTACATTTTATACATATTGTCACATGCGACTAAGATGCAACTATTTTGGTCACAATTAATGACAAATAATGTGTTGCCATGTGTTTTAATATTTTATTATTTAAATTATTATTATTATTATTATTTTGAAATAATCAAAGATGTTCAATTCAAATACTTGGGCAACCTTATATTATGACACATGGCCCAATGTAAGTATGCCATGCGACATTTAAAATTATTAATTTAATAAAAATATTAATATTAGGTTAGTAGGTACTTACGTAAGTACATAAATAAGTGTCTACAAACCTAGGCTACATACCAACCTACCTACTTAGGTTTTTAAATAGGTAGGTAGGTTTTACCTTCCTAAGTCAAAAACATATTCATAGAGGTAGGTAGGTACATAGGTCAACTTAGGTGGGTAGGTCAAACTTGGTACCTATTTAACTAGGTAGATAAGTAGGTTAGGAAGGTAAATACTTTAGAAATGTGCATAATTTGTCTTTTTGTTTTGGGTTGAACCTTTTGATTTGCTCATCCCATGTGCACAAATTTTTTAATGTGAAATTGGATGACCATACCCCCTTATTTATATAGTGTTCAAAATAGGAATGAAGGACAAACAATATGGGATAAGTTTTGAAGTTGCAACTTCCTCACAAACTAAATTGTAATTCCAAAACTTTCTTCATGCCTTATTTTTTTTAGTTTTTAGATTTCTAAACAATTCAAATACTAGATAATTCGATAATCATTTAATTAATAATGATTAGATTTACATATATTTAAATTATAAATTATACACTAGAAATATTCATTATTCATTATCAATTACTTAAATAAGCAATAACTTCTTAATATTTAACAAACTAGCTATCTAGTTACTCACAAGTTATTAATACATAACTCATAATAATTAAATAAATAAAATATTTTTAAATATTTTACTACTTACACCACATGTCAATGCAATTATCATATGTTGTCAACTTATAGTCTTTCTATGAAAAACAACCTTCCATGTCCTTGTCTTCAATCCTTTTGAAACCTCATTATTTGTTTATTTTTAATAAGATTCAATTTGGTTGTAAAGTTGTTGTAAGCTTTCTTGGTTGTCCCATTAATTATTTCTTTGTCCTTAGTTTGTTGTTTTTTGAATTCTTTACCTACTCATTTAACAAATCAAATTCTTGTTACAAAATTATGTTTCTTTCATCTTTCAAAATGGGGTGAAACAACCTTCTCAACTTTTGTGTACTTCTAGTGCCATGCTAGTTGGTAGTACCACAATCCATGTTATCTAATCATTACTTGCATGTGAGAAGCAAATCAGAAAAGAAATGTTCTAAAAAACTACTATATAAATGTTTCAAAAAACCTAAAAATTAAAGTTAGTAGGCAACTAAATCAAGAAAACTATAGGTATGGAAGTCATGACAACAATAGGTCAATACCTAAATCAAGAACTTTAAGAAAGTCTAAGCAAATGTAGGCAAAAAATAGGTCTGATGGTTTGAATAAACAATGATATCCATTGATGGACCAAGTAGAAATTCATCCAAATTCAGAATAATTTTTAACTCATGTACATTCTTTTGGATTTTTCTATTTTTTTAATTTGTATTTTTCTGTTGAATTTAACTTTTGAAAATAAAATAAATTTTTGACAAAAAAATGCCAAAGTTGCGTGGAGAGTACAATATTTGTTCACTAGCAAAAATGTGTACAAAAAAAATTATGGTTAAGAAGAATAATTTAATTTCAATTAAAAAATAATTTCCTTAATTGTCTTGAAACACAGTTCAAAAAACATGTTTCAATGATTAGGCCTTTTTTTAAAACATATTTATTCAAATTTTCTCATATTTGATTCGCAATAAAAATAAAATATTGTATACATCATCATATAATATTTTTAAATTAATCTTCATGGAAATGATGTTTGAATTTCAAAGTTTTAAATTTTGGGATTGCAAACAAAAAAAGGCAATTATCATACATTCACATTTATTTAATTTGGTAATTTCCAAATATATGGTAGGAAATCAAGCACATGTACATACATAAAATAATTATTATTTGAACTTTAAGATAATATTTTTTTCATTTAAAAGGAAAAAATGCTAGATTAAAAGTGTCCTAAAGTTCTTGGGTCTTGCCCATATTAAATATGTGGAAGGTTTTAAATTTTCAAAATTATTCAATTAGTTTTGACCACCATTACAACACATATACTCTATATTTGGGTTGGTGACTAATATTAAGACAAAAGAAAGGAAACAAATATAGATTATGCGTACTATGGGATGAAAGGAGGTTGGGGAATGAATTGGTGGATTAAGCCATTGAATGCAAAAAATGACAAAAGATGGCTTAGTTGATAAATATTTTTCTTTTTGTGGATATGGGAATATTGGTATTGTTTGTTGCAAGTTATTTCAACTAGATGTTTTATGGTGTGCAATTGCTTTGCCAAAGTCTAAAATTACGAATGTGATGAATTGGTCTAAGGCAAACTTCAGCAATAACAAGGGAGGTCTCAGTAACTTGTAAAGGAGTAGTCCTACTTTTGCTAGCAATTTGTTCAACTTATGCAGTCACAACCTTATTAATACCTTTTGGGGGAAAATCTTTTAAAGTGTACTAAATAGGATGAAAAGGGCCTAGTCATTACAACATTCTTTTTTTACTCTATATTTTGACCCCCATAAAAAATAATGAATCAAATGTTGTCAAAATTTTCAAAAGGATTATACTTTAAACTATTATAGATTCCATCATAATCATCCATAAATGTGTCTTTACATGGTAACAAAGGAGTAGGTAAAAAAAAAACACAAAAAGGTGATGTTATGACAAGATTTTGGTACACCTTAAATATTTTCACCCTTCTAATTTTCTGTTTTTTATTCTTCAATTGCTTTGGAAATGGTGAGAACAAATGGATTTTGTAAAGAAGTGTAAGTCAGCGGGATTTAAAAAGAAAGGAGTTCCAGAAGCTAAGGTTTTTTTCCTTTTGTGTTTTTGATGATTGTGTGTGCTAATAGCAAAAAGAAGTAGATAGGTGAGTGAATGTCCATAGTGGTTGTGAAGTGAATGGTTCATGGGAAGAATGCCTTCAACCTTTATTTTAATGGATATTCCAACTCTAAGTATTCTTTCGTTGCGTATTGGAGTTGGAATGTAAGAAACATGATAGAATTGTATGAATGAACAAATAAGTCATGTTAGAATTAATGACACTCCATAGGGGACAATGTTGGCCGATTTGAGAAAACATCAGTATGTGGGGATTCATTTGGGGTGCCATTCACAAAGTTGAAACCCTTATCTTGGGAACTTTAGGGAGTTCGATATCTAAGTCCTATCAAAAGTAATTTGTGTTGTTGTGGGATATTGTTTCTTTTCTATTAAAGTTTTGAATGAGTTGTTGGGAGCATTTGGGGAATTTCAATTGGGGATGCATTTAGAAAATTGAAACCTTTATCTTAGGAACTTTGAGGGACTCAATGTGGTTGGAGATACCATCTCTTTTCTATTAAATTTTTGAATAAGTTGTTGAGAGATAATTTGTGGGGTTGTTATTAAGGGGTTGATTTTGTGTAAGACCAAGATGGCCCATTGAGAAATTCTAGAGAAATCTGATCCAACAATCTTTACAAAACATCATTAGTAAAAATATAAGTTTAATGAAGAAATAGGATTCATCAGCAAAAATGAACTCCAACAAATGCTATGGTTTGGGGAAGGTTTAGTTGGTAGAAGTAATCGTAAGATTGAAAAACCAAAACTCTAATTGATGGATCTATGAATCTATTGTGAGGAAATGACAATTGCATGTATGGAATTCTTGAGGTTTTAAGTTGCCTCCTTTTTTGTCACATTGCAACATAATGATAGATAAAAGAAATGAAACACACATTCTTAACAAGTGTTAGGTGTGTGGTTGTGAAGAGGGGATCAATGCATTCCTTAACCTCTCAACTTACACTCCCATGTTGGGAGATAGGACACCTAAAGAATGCCAAATCTCATGAGTGAAATGTCAAGGGTCAAAAGTGAAAATATGTCCAAATTGATTGATATCATTAGAATGTTTGAATACGATTATATTATTGTCACACATCAAATTACCAAAACAAGAGATGTTTCAAGATAGTTCAAAGGCTTAAAAGGTTGGATAAAGCAATTGAAATGGCTCCCAATCACTTAGATTCTGTGTTTTTTCTTGAGGAAATTTTTTCATATTTTTCCAACCTGAAAAGAATGATTTCGACACATACTAAGGAGTTTTGTGAAAAAAATGACCTTGATTTGCCAAAGTTACAAAATAAATAAATTAAAAAAATCCCCACATTTTTACAACAAGTTCCAGCAATATGTAGCTAAAATATTAAAGGATTCTTAAAATTTTCTACTTTCATATTTGGTCCATATACAAATTTGGCTAAACCTTCTTTGGATGATTGCTAGTTTGGTCACACAACAAAATTGAGGGAAAAAAAAAAAAAAAATCTGCTTAGAAAATGGTTTAGAAAAACAAATGATATTTGATTGAAGAACTTGACAAAAGGTTCAAAACTTTCATCAAAAACTACAAATTTTTTTGTGATGGTGTCAAATTAGACTAGGTAAATGCATTTGTTAAGAGTTATGGATCTCCATTTTGCCACCACATAACATGTACCCTCCACATTCCATAATGGGTAAGGTAAACTCTAGACAATCTCTGTGTGATAACACAAGTTAGTTCTTGGGCAAACTTCCTTTGTCGCTAGCTTAGCTAGTGGCTGTTGTGTTAGTCTCTCTCTTCACCTATTTCTGTCTGATGCTCTCTTCCATAGCCACCAGGAGGGTGGTTTCCTTAGGCCCTAATTCAAGCAAAGCAAAAAACAGGGCAAGATAATGAGGTTGTGAGTAAAAAAACCAGCTAGCTAGCAATGGCACCACCGCATGCACGGCCACTGTTTGTGTTATATGGAGCATCCATGACCCAGTTCTCGTTCGAGCTAGGTGGGTGGGGAGCTGCTTTGGCTGACCTTTATTCTCGCAAGGTAAATTTTCACTTGTTTGTGTTTCTAGGACCTTAGCTTGCACCACTCAATTGGCTTCACTCGGTTGCTTGCTTGTTGAATTTCTACTTTCTCAGCTGCAAAAATTAGGGTTTGGTTTCAAAGACCTAGAATAGGTACCTACTGGGTTCTTCAATATTGCACCATTAGATTTCTGACAAAGGTTGCTGGTTTCATTTTGGGTTGGAATGGGAAAGTGTATCCTCTTTCCTCAAAATGGACATGTGTTGTTCAACCAGATCATCAAGGCATTTGAGACAAGAAATTCTGACTGTGATGTGTGCCACTTATTTACATACTTGTGTTGAGTCTGCCTGTTTCTTGATTGCAGGCAGATATTCTCCTGAGGGGATACAGTGGATGGAATACGCGGCGAGCCATTGAAGCTTTGGATACAATCTTCCCCAAGGTCAGGTCTGGCAGCTGACATGTTTATGGGGATCCAAACTTAGGTTTATTATTTCTTTTAGGGTTGCCAAATCTGTCTGCATTCAAATGTAGAAAAAAACTGCTGAAGGTGATAATTGGCAATTTAGTTTTCACAAGGAGGTGGTTAAACAACATTGTGTCTAAGTTACAGGGGTTAGCTAATTTGAAATGAAGCTTACCACACAAGGTTGTTGCAGCTTGAATGAGGATTTGTAGTAGCTGTTTTTCTTGAGTGCTAGCTGACATCATAGCCAAGTCTTCCCATTGCTTCTGGAAATGTGACAGAAGTCAAAATGTGAATTTCATTGTAGTTGTTCAGTATACATCTTTGGTAGATTAATATGTCCTTATCTACACCCACTGTTGGGAGTTGATGACATCAGTGGGTAGTAATGGCAGCTAATCAATGTTGCTCAGGTGATGTTCTGATACTTTGTGAGTCACTTGCATAAGACCATATGCATTCTTGTTGCGATCAGTTTGGTCTTGCTGGAACTGATACAATGACTACTTTCAAATTGTTATTATGGAGTTCTCTCTGCAATCTCATAGATATGTCTCAGAGTTGCATTTTTGTATAAGTGGATTTGATGTAAAAATACAGGATGCAAGTGTGCAACCAGCTTTGGTAGTGGTGTTCTTTGGGGCAAATGATGCTGCATTTCCCTCACCAACAGGGTCTGGTGGGCAACATGTTCCCATTGCTGAGTTCCAGGAGAATTTGTGCCTCATTGCTGCGCATCTTCAGGCAATGCTCATCTCCTACTTCAGCAAAAGTCAAGTCAAAACTAAGATTTTATTTTGAAACTTAGGTGTAGGTTTTAGGATTTCACGTCCACTCCTACTTAGTGTCAAATGGCAGTTTATGGACCATCTCATTTGGCAATTTAGTTATCAAGGATTGTGCAGCTGAAGAATGTGAAACAATGGTGCACAAAATGTGAAAAGCAAGGAGCTTCAGGGTAAGATGAATGACAAGAGGTTTGTGTGCAGGGGCTATCTGAGAAGACACATGTGATTTTGACAACAGCACCACCTATACATGAAGAAAGTCGCTGTAATTGGCTCAGGTATGTGCTTAGTTTGAAATCACCAGTTTCACATGATCTGGGACAAAAAAGAGTGGAAAGACATTGAGTATAGCATCTACGTTGCAGTTTATCCTTCTGACTTGAAATGGCATATCTCAATCAGGTTTTCATGAATTCATTTTCTATAAACTTCACCAAATTCTTAAATCAACATTGCAATAATGCAGGATGAAATTTGGGGAAGAAAAGGGGAAATCTAGTGACCGCACAAATGAGAGAGCGGGTCAGTATGCAGCTGCATGCAGGGCAGCAGCAAAGCAAATGGGTGCAGGGGTGATTGATCTGTGGACTTCAATTCAAAAGCATCCAAATTGGCAGACTGAGTGCCTAAGGTGGGTCATCTCTGTTAGCATAAGCCCTAATTCAAGAACCAAGAAAAAGTTTGTCTTTGTCAGGAGCTCTATTAAAAGAGGAGATCTTTCTTCTTGTATTTCCTGAAAATGAATTTTGTTGCACTGTGTAGTGATGGTATGCACCTGGCACCTGAAGGCAGCAAGGTGATGCTTAAAGAGTTGCTGCAAGTTCTGAAGGATGCACCTTGGGAACCATCACTGCATCACACTTCTTTGCCTAATGATTTTCCATTGCCCCATATTTATGACTATGTTCCTCCAGCTTAGATGCTTGCTTGCACAGTGACAAGCTAAAGTGAAATGAAGCTTACCATGATAAGCTTGTGACAGCTTCAGTGAGGACTTCATTTTACTAGCTATGTCTCTCTTGAGTGGTAGCCAATATCATGAGAGAGAGTCTTTAAGTTGCTTCAGGGAATGTTACAGAAACTCAGGAAGCAGATTTTCTTTAATCTGAGGCTTACTATGTTCTTATCTGCAACCACTGTTGGGAGCTGATAAAGTGATTAGGTATTCACAACAGAGCTGATGAAGCAACTCAGTAGTCATGGCAGTCATTACTGCTGTTTGTGATGAAGGTAATGGTGTGACACTGTGGGCAGCTCACATAAGGTTTTGATTGTACTCATTGTTGTATTAGCTTTAAAGTGCTATTGAGATTCTTTTGGGTGAGGAAATCACATCACAGCTCCACAGAATTGTGCTTCCAATGCCTTTAGCACAACTCAATGCATAGGCTGGAAAGTTTGGGGCTCCTCATACAATGTGGGCACAGCACTAGTGTTGTCTAGGTGAGTGGGGTGTTTATTAGCAATGTCTCAGTACTGCTTCGCCTCTAAGCCAAAAACTCTTTTGATTGGTGCGATGCAGTCAGGTACAGAACTGCATCATCAAGTTCTCTTTTTTCCTTTTGTTTCAGTCAGTACTTCTGCAGATGTGCTTCTTTGAAAATATTTTCTTCTTTGTCTAGTAATTCCTCATTCCAGATGGCCATGCAAAATCAACATTTCCATGTGTTTTCCTACTTCTTCCTAGTATGCCCACATATTTTCAAACACTACCTTTGAGCAATCCAAACAAGTCTGCAACAACATATAGTTATTCCTTGGGGTTATTTTTGTGTCTTTCAACAAAAGCACAAGTCCCAGCATAACCCACTCAAATCCAAGGTGCCTGATATAGGGGAATTTTGATTCAATGTCTTCAGAAAAAAGGGCATTTGCTTAGTACTAACTCTAAGAATGACCGAATGGAAGAAGGGGGGATTGGTGGATGCTGCCACTGTGGAAGAGTTAAAAGTCAAGACTGACATGAAGTCCAAATGAGGGACAAAAACTTTTGCATGTCAGCTCACATTACTCAAAACACATAATCTGCAAACTTTTGTGTAAGTTTTCATCTTGGTCAATATGTATATAAAGACTCCAGGAGCTCAAATTCTAAGACACTGTGAAAACTCCCATAAAAGATACCTAATAATCCCATATCGACCGGTGTATAAATCTATAGAAAACAGAGTTCTGGATGCTTTTTTTTTTCCTTATGAAAGACAGACATATTGAGTTATCTCAGGGGTCTTCGTCTTAGGATAAGCTCTGCAAGCTTGGGCCATAGCAAAAAGAAGCAACATCAACCTTGGGATTGAGAGGACACTTGGGCAACTCATACCAAGCCTTCTGCACCATGTCATAAACAGCAACTTGTAAGGTTTTCTTGGAGGCAACACAGATCTTGTCACCATACGCCACAGGCTTCCACCCTCCTCTGCACCGGAAGACCTCCAACATCACATTCTGTGGCATCTCTGTCACCTCAATGAACTTCTTGGTTATCAGATTGAATTCCACAATGCGGATACTGGTGAGCCGGCGATTTGAATTTTTCTGTGCAGCAACAACAAGAACACGGCCTCCGCATGACAGCACATAGGGGTCATCCCGCATACCTCGAGGAAGTTCATGCACTTCTGTCCATACCCCAGTGTGCACATTGTATGCTATCAAGCCTTCCATGTTGAGGCCACCAATTTCAAGTGCCACACAATAGAGAAAGCCTCGAGCAAAAGCTGAGCTCCGTCTCCCCCACAGAAGGAAATGGGGAGGAAGGCAGCTTGTTGCCTGCCAACGATTCTGCTGTGAGTCAAACACATGGGTGCTCTCCACACAGTGAGTCAGCGTGACAATTAGCTTGTAAGCTTTTTGATCTGGGTCAACCACCATGTGTGTAATCCCAGGCTCCCAGTTGTCGGCTAAAGGTGGAAGTGCCTTCCAGGTCTTGGTCATGGGATTACAAACACAGATGGAGCTGTAAGTTGAGCCCAGTGACTGATTGAGACACAGAAGCCCGGCTTCTCCAGCCAGAATGCACTTGGCTTCACAAGGGAGGAAAGTGAGGGGGGGAAGATGAAGCCATCTGTGCACCACATGGTCATAAGCACACCATCCTCGCTCATTTCCTTTGGAGAAGAACACAGGGAAGTAAGGACTGCCAGATGGAGCTTCAGCTCGCAGCTTCACAAGGTTATTGGAAATCCCCATGTTCTGCCAGAGCTTGCAAACGGTGCGGGCCTGGAACAGGCTGTGGAGGGGCAGGTATGCAAACACTTTCTCCACCAAATCCTTTGGCAGCATTGCCCACAGTGGTCCATCATTGGAATGAGCCAAGGGATTACTGTTTGGTACCTTATGCAGGCTCTCTCCCTTTTCGGCTACTTTCACTGCTGTTGCTGTCAGTCGAGCACCCAACTTGGCATTGAGCTCCACACTGCCCTCTTCCTTCCCATCCATTACTCAGGCAGTGATCAATTTGTGCAGCACTTCAAAGCTTTTAGGCTCCAATTGATCGAAGCTGACTGCTTGACACCAGATGAGAGATCCTACTCCTGCAGGTTGAAGCTGAAAAGCAGCATAACCAGGTGTTTTACAACTGTTTGACAACTGAAAGCCAGGTATTTTACAACCCTAGCAGTCAAGCACCCTTCCCCTCCTTCAATCAAGCTCTTTTGATCATTTCCTACTATTAGTTCCTTCTCAAAACTTGTCAAACCGCTATAGTAATAATAATCCTCTTTTAAATTCCACAAACCACCACCTCAATGTTTTTTTCCAAAACCTTGACTCTCCCTCCTCCCTAGCTCAAGGTTTTCTATGGAGTTGTTTTCTATATAGTTCCTCAACAACAGCTCGTGAATGAAGCTTCTTGCTCAAACCAAACTTTTCCAACACTCTTCTTGTTTGTGCTCTTCTTCTACAAACTAATGTCTTGTTTTTTCCAAACTCCTCCAAAAAATTCCTAAAACTTCTCCACCTGTCCGTCAACTCTTTTTCAGTCCCTCACTAAAGTTTTTTTCTCAAACTTATCAAAACATATTGAAAAGCCCCTTCCTTCTCAAATAGGCCTGTGAGTCTTCAAAATCCTAATAACCCAGATCGCCCAAAAACAAAATTCCTCGAAGAATTCCTCGAAAAACTACCTCCCACCCCAAAAGAACCAAAAGAAAACCGCTTCAACCTCCTCAACTGCCTTTTGTCCCCAACTCCTTTTTTTCTTAAAGAAAAAAGAAAAGGAAAAAAAAAACCCCTCCACTCTCCAGAGAATTATACCCTTTTCCTCTCCTCTCCTCTCCTCTCATGTCCTCTCTTGTTGTTTCACAACTTCTGCAGAAACTTCTCAAAAAAATGAGTCTCTCAAACCTTGTTCTTCTTGTTGTCTACGTTATGTTTTTTCTCCCTGCAACACTAAACTAGTTCTCTGATCCCCTCTTCATCAAAGATCTCTACTTTATGCTTCCCTCTCTCCCAAGATCACCTCCCCTTGTGTGTATGAGTGTGTGTGTGTGTGTGTGTGTCTCTCTCTCTCTCTCTCGTTCTGAGTCTATGTCACACCAAAGTGCACAAGATTTTGCAGAGACTGGGAAAAACAACAAGAGAAAGCTGCACTCCCGGAAAATTTGGAGTACACTTAAAAACCTAAGACAGTGAGCAGCAGCTACAAATACTAGTAGAGTGGGATGTCCCGCAGCATTATTCCCGTTCACTCCAATGGACATTTCCACACAACCCAAGACCCGGCAAAATGCACAGCAAAAGCTCGTCTTTTTCTTCTTCTTCTTCTGCTGCTGCTGCTTCTTCTGCTGGTGGGTGGCGGTGCGGCTGCTGGTGCTGCTACGAACCTGGGCTTCCATCGCCAACCTTTTCTTCGCCTCTAAAATCTGCACTAGCTTTTTTGGCTGCAGTCAAACAACCCAACCAAACCCAAACCAAACCAAACCAAAAACAAAAACAAAAACAAAACAGTTGTCCCCAAACAGAGCAGTTCCCAAACAGTCCCCAGTTAAGTAACTGAAATTGGTAAAGCAAACAGTAACCATCTGGCATACTAAAAATGGCAATAACTGACAATAGATAACTATACTAGGTTCTCCACTAACTAAACTGGGCTGTCCACTTGCCGCCAGCAGTTACATATCTTACTTTTGTGGTAAAAAAAATCTGGAATGCTAAATACAAAAAAGGGACAATAATAACTGACAAAAGATATCTAGGTATCTCCACTTGGGTGGGTTCTCTCCACTTTGCAGCCAGCAGTTACAAATCTTTTGTTATTATTACTTTATAACCTTTTTTTTTGGTGTAACCGAAGAGAATTTTATTTTATTTTATTTTTGTAATTTCTTCTTCATTGCTGTTGCCAAATCCACTATTTCATTTGGGGTGGTTTTGTCTGTGTTCTTTTGTGGAATTTATCATCCATTTAATGAATTTTGTTGTGCAGGGTAAAGCCCAAAGGCTGTGGGATTTTTCCTCAATACGGGGCCCACACAATGCATAGCTGCGTGTGGGCTTGATTTCCCACAAAACTCATGGTTGAGAACTTTACCACACATCAAGACCTGCATCAATCTTTTTTTTTTAATTATTATTTTTCCATGGTATCTAGGGGTCATCTGGGAGCTTGTATCATGGGAAAAATAAAATAAAATTGTGGGGCATTCCATTTTTTGAAATGCCTCACAAACATGCTTTTTTTTTGCTTTTTTTTTCCCCCATCATACCTGCTGGGTATGACGGAAACAAGAAAAACAACCATAGGCATTTTGAAAAACAAAATGCCTGCCATTGCAGCCTTTCCATAAGGGTGTATATAAATAAACTACCAAAAAATGAGCAGGTCTTTTTCAAGTGATGATTTTGTGTGCTAGGTGATGGCCATTGCGAGAACTTGGCCGGCTAACTGGCAATAGTGAAGAGGAGCAAGGGTCTGACCAATAGCCGTTATATGACGTAATTGGCACTCACGAGAGTTTCTGCCACATTTGTTAGGCAGGGGTATTAACGCCAGCCTTGTGACCATTTTGCTGTTTTTCTTTCTGTTCCCAATTGGTTCTCATCAAGTTCCCAAAGGGACCTTAAGTTTCCAATGTGTTCCCTAATATGTTCCCAATACCACCACACTTTTATCCCATATGATTTGGCCAAAGTTGAACTTTCATATATATCTATATATATACAACATAGGAGGGCCAATATTTCAAAAAATTTGATGATGGGCCAATCAATGTGGCTCATTAAAAAAAACCCAAAAAATCCAATAGAGCTATAATAGAAGTAACAATAAGTACCACTAACGTACCCATCCTTAATTATGTATTTTTTTATAATAACTAAATTTAATATGATCATGTTTTATAATATAAATTTTATAATCCGTGTATTTAATAATTATGGTTGTTTCTTTTTGTTGTTCATATTCCAAGCTTAACTTCCTCTAGTCTTTCTCCTATTGACTTACATGGATATGAAAAGGCAAATTAACACGTTTGTTTTCACATCCATGTTATGTACATATTAAAATAATATAGTAACCTACTTCTTTCACGCCTATTTAATCATGCACATTTATGTGGACTTGCAAGATCTGACATAAATCATGATGAAGTATTGGGAATCATTTGGGAATGTATTCAACTAGGGAAAAAAAAAGAAAAAAGAGGGAGGATTCTCCTGGAACCTTGCCCTTTGGGAATCATTTGGGAACATACCTAGGTGCATAATTTAGAAATGATATTTCAAAAATAGTTGTAAAGGTTTTTCTTTTTTTTCCATGTAGCTGGGTTACTAAGGGAGAAGAATGAGGTATCTAGGCTATGTAGTTATTTAAGCAGATGGCATAGAACATACATACAGGATGACAAGAATTTTGAAACCATAAAAACTCAAGATAAATCCAAAGAATACACTTAATCAAGCAATGATAGAAAGGGTTTTAACAACAAATTTTTTTATTTTTTTTCCTCACACTTGAGCACCATGTTCTTTTGCTAATTTTGTATTGTAGTAGCCAAACTAGCAATCTTCGCATATGAAGATTTAGCCAAATTTGGCTATAGACCAGTATGAAAGTACCCCAAAAAAATGCTTTCATATTTTGTCTACTTCCTGGGACCTGTTGTAGAAATCTAGAAATCTATTTTTAAAATCGAAATTGGCAAAGTAGGCCCCTTTTTTTCCACAAAAATCTTTACATGAGTTGAACTAGATTTTCAGGTCCAAAAAATTGCAAAAAATTGCCAAAAGAAAAAACATTAGGCTTGAGCCCCATGTTTGGTGGCTCTCATCTCCCTTTAGTAAAGTTGTTGGCATAAAACCCAAGGTTTTGCAACGAGCTAGAGAGTATGTAGAGTAATTTGACTAGAACTTAAAAACTCCCTTCCCATAGTTCTGCTGTTAATTGTTGTGGGGCAAAAATAATGGTTTTTTTTTGGGCCCTTGTGCTGTTGAATAGGGTACAACAATGTGCCGTCTGGTGGATGTGGGGGGGCTTTGTGACACTGTTATTTTTGGAAGTCACTCATCTCAAGAATGTCTACTTTCAGAATGTCCTAAGGTGTACATATTAACTTCCAATTTCAGATTGGATCCCGTGTGTTGTTGCCAGTCGCTAGGCCGACCGAAGTTACCATACATACTTAGGTTGCCTGATCTTGTTAGAACCACGTTTACTTTCTCACTTGTTGTGTTCATATTACTAAAGTTATTCCCTTTTGTTTTCATTCGGTGGATTTTCCCATCTGGTGTACTTGTTGCAATTAAATTGAGGTAAATTGATTACATGCTTAATTTTTTATAAGTTGGGTTCGTGTGATTTCATGTCAAGTTATGGATCTATATGGTTTTCGGCCTTGCCTACCAAGGCAAGGATATTGTGTTTAGATTCATTATATAGTACAGTAGCCTAAGGGATTTTGGCCCCTAGGTAATAGGTCTATTTTTACATGAGGATTTTTGAAAGATGATATTTTGGCTTATGTTGAAACTTGAGATGAGTTATAGATCTATAATATCTTGAAGGATTTTGATTTCTTTTAGCACATTTTTTGAAGATTATATTTTTTTTGCATGGTGAAAGATTTGAGTTTCCACAATTCTTCTTTTGCCTGAAGATACCTTTTTGATGTAATTGGCAAGGCCACAGTGTCATGCACCCCTTGTTTCTTTTAATTTTGGTTTCCCAAACATTGAGTTTAACACCAATGTACACAACGCCATGTTTATGGTGCTATTCCATATTTAAAAATAATACCTGATCAGAAAGGTTTCCTTAGGATATTTTCTGAGGAAGGAAACTCAAGTTCAATGTATTGTTCGACATCATACCTTAGGTAATTCAGCAGAGGCACTTCTACTTGGCCAATGGTTTGCAAGACGAAAGAATCACTTTCACCAGATTTGAGAAAGTTCATCTCCTTGAACTTCAAAGAGAAGTTTTGTTACCTTTTTTTGGGATAGAGTGAACCAACAGCCACCAGCACACCATCCATTGGAAGCTTACTATAACTCAGTTACGAATGAATAATGAACCCCAACTGAGTTGATGTTGGGTTTCACCTGGGTAACCCATTATAGGTCTTGTAGGTAGGAAGGTAGACAAATAGGTGACTACAAGGTAAGTAGATGCATGTAGATGGTTAGTATATCCTTAATGGCTATTGGATTATTACTAGGTAGGTAGTAGAAACAGAAACTGAGATAACCACTAACTACAGTGGTTAGCTAGGGAACTAGAACCCAATGGAAAAGTGTACAATATGGTCCACTCCTCATCCATCCCTCATGGCCCACTGCTAGCTGTTGGTTCACTCTGGCCTTACTTCCATTTTTCTTTCTCATTAACAATTTGCTAAGCTTTCATTGAAGTTTGTTTTCTATCCAAAGTGGGATGGCCAAGTGAGATGCCACCAGCTCATGTGTAATATTCAATGAATTAAGGATGAATAAGGTTGACTGGGTTCCATACTTGAACTCAATGGTACAACACGATGAGGGACCAAAGGCTTTTCATTGTCGAATCCAGAAAAAAAGAAAGTGTTGAGTATGTTTTGAATATTTGGAAAGTTTCCAAAAGTGGGGTAAAGGTCGTATAAAGATAGTTGTCAAGCCTTTGTGACCCAATATATATATCAATATCTGCTTGTAGAGTTAGTACAAGAGCTTTTTATCAAAATTATCCTCTCTTAGAAGATAGAGGACGTACATGAGTTTTTTGATAAGATTCAAGTTTTCTCGTGGGGGCAAAACTCGTTTGTTTTTGTGAAGATTCCAACATCCTTTTGGCACAAGTATATATATATATATATGCTCATTGCTATCCCTGCCCTTGGGGCCACTAATAGTAGGCATCTGAAGGAATTTAGGGTTTAGGGTAGGCCCAAAGTAATTTGAGCAGGTTAAATATTTTGGATGGTTGTTGCAAGTAATAAGAATTAGCATTGGGGGCCCTTGCAAGTTTTTTTATTATGGGGAAAATACAAGTTTTGGTCAGTTATTTCTTTTTTTAATAACCACTAGTTAGGTTTTTTTGTTTTGGAGCTTTTTTTGGGGGGACTACACCGGTGATCGAATATCAATATAATAAATTGGGTTCTGAGTAGGTTATCAAAGAACCAGTTAATAATCACCAGTTTAACCTGCCGGTTACTACACCAGTGATATAGTTTTTTAAATGAAAAACTAAAAAAAGAAATTCTGTTTTTTTTTTGGGGGGGTATTAGCATTTGAAAATTGATAACCTGCATGGAGGATAATCAGGCCATCTTGGTAGGGTACTAGGTTTTGAAATTTTAATACAATGCGATTATCAATTTAACTGGTCGTCACAAAATCAAGAACCGGTTGGTAGGTTATTATTAATAACCGGATTGATAACCGGTTCAAAACTCCACAGCCAGCCAGCCAACCAGCCAGCGCTGGAAAACAGTTACACTTGACAGGCTGATGATGATTAGAGCATAAGGGCCCAATTCCATTGATCAGTAGATTCAATAATTTTATCTCAGAGTTGGGGTTATGGGCAGCCCTAAAAGCTTCTGAAGTTTCATGCTTTCAGCTTCTAGGCAAAAACAAATCCATGCGTGCAAAGTTGACTGGCACTATATATATTTTGAAGATGTATAAACTTGACAAACAGTGCATTCAGCCAATGGAGAAGGCCAGCGGAAAAAGGCCCCCCAGTAGCCAGAAAACTCAACTTATGGGCCATAAGAGTGGAAGTGGCACCTTTCATGGCAATGAACTTTGTTCCTAAATATCCCCCAAAAAGCTGAAATTATCCACCCATTTTGACAGTGTCCAGAAGGCACTCAGCAGAAGAAATAGAGGCTCTCATAGTTCTCAGCCTCTTTGTAAAACACTCCGAGAAATTTCTTAGTGCATTTGGAGGGCACCTTGTCACACTAAATACTCCCCCCCCTACAATAGAAAAGCGAAGGGATCTTCCACCACCCAACTATATAAGAGTTGGAGGTACATTACACATTAAAGTAGGTGAAAAAACTCCGCCAACATTCATAGTGTATTTGAAGGAACGCTTGCTTACCGAGCAGTAAAAACTCATGGGGAGTTTCAAGAAAATGAAACACCTGCATGCATCTCCAAGCATTCCATTTTCCATAATGCCCTGTGTTGTTTTTTACCCCATGGATACCTGTAGGGTACTGCTGGATACCCGATGGGTATGACAAAGGGAAAAAATGAAATAAACATCATCAATTTTTATGCCATGTAACTCCCTTGCCCATGGGCATTACCAGAGTTGAGCTCCTTCTTCTGGTAATGCCAGTGGCTGAGGGCGTTACCGTACAAGCATAAGGTCCCTCCCAATCTTAAATAGTAGGTGTAAGGTCTCTCCTCCTACTGCTACCACCTCATGATTCACACATGTTTAGGCTTATGATGATCTTAGTCTCCTGCTTTACAGAGGGTAAGGCCAATGGGGTGGGTGGCATTCCCAAAATGCAGGGCCGGAGTCAGCCTATTGTCTTGCCCTAGGTCCCTTCTAGGTCCCTTTTAAAGGTGGATTCACACTTGATTGTATGTCATCCATAACTCAATGTTACAAGTTATTATCCACAACTCAATGTTAAGAACTTGTAACATTGAGTTATGGACGACATACCATCAAGTGTGAATCCACATTAATTTGGGAGTATCCCCAACCTGGGGCTTTTACCTTATACAAGATGATTGTGTAGATTGGAAGTGTGACAAAGAAGAGAGGGAACCTTAAGTACTTAAACTGGATGTATCTTGCACAAAAATCATCTATGCCCTAACCCCCACACACTACTTTTTCCAGCTCTAAATGTGCACCCAAATATCTCTGTGTTTGTTTGTTTGTTTGTTTAAGGGTAATGGATAATGATGATCTTGGGCATGAGTTGTAATTGTGAAGTGTGAATAGTGTCTAGAAAAAATCTGAACAAAAAGTGTGTGTGGAAGTGTAGAAAGCTGAAGCTGATCTGTATTAGTGTATTCAAATCTGTTTGTAGTTTCTGAGACAAAAGCAGCACAAAAGGCAACAGCAAGATGGAAAAAGTACCATCACTACTAAACTTATCTATCACCTCCCCCAAAAGTTAGTTTGCCCATCCAGCAAAAATACTTCAAAACATAAACTAGAGCATAAAAGGCAAAGCACTGACACCCCAAGAAGGGTGAGAGAGAGAGAGAGAGAGAATGAAGACAAAAGGAGCACTTTGGAAGTCTCTCTCAAAGGTGAAGAAAAACAAATCTAGCAGCCTTCACAGGACTCACAGAAGGTAGGTGATAAGTGGAGAAGAGACAAAGTCAGAGAAGTGTAAGTAGGTTATTTTGTTGCAATACCTACCTATCATCCCACACTTTTCTGCGGGGACAAATTTTGGTCGACTTCTCAGCAACAATTTGTCGATAATGAATGTACATATTTCAAGAAGGAAAGGGAGAGCATGCACCACACCCCACAGGACACTAAAAACCCCCTTACAAACTTTGCGAGTACAACTTACTTCATGATATTCAAGAATAAAGTATGAACTCAAAAGTACCCAAAGAGTATGTGCCAGTGTTTTTTTTATTGGCGAATTTTCACAAAAATTCAACCTGAATAATGTGATTTCAACCAATACAAAGGATTTTTCATGGAATAAATGGTCCGAATTTGCCAAATTTCGAGGAAAACAAATTCAAATTGCCAGATTTCTACAATAAGTTCCAGTAGGTAGCCAAAAATATAGAAGGATCCTGATTTTTTTTCTACTTAAATATCTGGCATGTAGCTGAAATTGGCTAAATTAGTTTCTGGATGGTCGCCACCTCGGCTACATCAGAAAATCCTTTTAAAAAATCCTGAGTAGAGCTGCTGCAGTGCTCTGTCCTTCCTGGCACCAGCTGTTAATACCACTATATTGGCCAGATATTGACTTTAGGGCCGGTTATCAACAAGGGTATTGGGTCCGGTTACAAATAATCGACATACTTGGATAAGAACCCTATCGGAATTCTTCGATGTGGTATTAAAAAAACAAGAACCAAGTTAAGAACCGGACCCGCCTGGTATGGGGTCTAGTATAGGATTGATGGAAATTGATACCCTGTTAGATTTCAATGTGGCATACAACAAATCATTCAGGTCAGTTGTCCCTTATTGCCTAACCCTAACCTAAAGCATTCATGTTGAGTTTTGAGAAAGTTGCAAAAGGGAGGACAAATCATTCAAATGAGACATAATTGAAAATCATGTTGTGCCATGAATATTAACCATGCATCAAGAGACGAGACATAATTGAAAACCATGTTTAAACCATGTTCAATTATGCTTCATCTCTTGATGCACCAAGTTTGAATGAAAACATTATTGAGCCAAGAGTCATAGATGTTTCATAGGATATGTGGTATATTCAACTTTTACTAAACCAAAAAATAGATTCCTCACAACAAGTTGTCTTTCCTCTAGCATTTCTTTGTGTTGAACAATGGTATTGATGTAACTCCTAGAGTTGTTCAAACCACGCTATGCATTATGTGTCATTTTGTTTCTCAAGCTCATAGTACTAGTTGCCTAGTAGATGTGGATTAAATCCTTGCAAACCTATTCCACACGTATTGTAACAACAAATTTGCACTACAATATGCATGCATACACATTTCATGCATTGATTTTAAACACACATACCTTTACAATTCATTAGAATACCAAATTCATGGTTATTTCATATAATCAAAATCTATAATTCGAGATATAGTGTAAAATATATATAAACAAAATCACACTTCATTTCCTTATGTTTTTAATACTACAAAGAATTCACACAACAATATGAGTAGGAAAATCACTACAAAAGTCTACACTTCTCTTGTTTACTAAAAATTTCCATCAAAATATAGCCCAAAAAATCTCATGTTCTATTGAAATCAAATCAAATCAACAAATAAATATGTGGTATCTCCAAAACATAATTTGTAGTTTCTACTACAAAGTAGCTACATCTATCTTCATTCCAAAATATTGTGTCTAAGAATGAATATCCTTCCCCTAGAACTTCCATCTTTGGGCAATCCCAAGTCACCATCAACACGATTCAAAACTAAACAAGAATTCAAATTTTAAACCTCTAATGTCCAATGATCAATCCTTATCCTTAATGCCTTATTCATCCAAAACAATGTAATCAACCTACCCCTTTAATACTACCCATTAGTGAAAACGTGTGGTCACCTATAATAAAGACCATGAGACCACATCTATGAAAAAGCACATTAGTTCAAAACATGCAAATGCTTGGGTTAGGTTGAAGGCAACAATGTGCAAGTTGTTGGAAAATAATGTGGCCAGAAGAAGATGAAGCATTGGGTTGGTCCTAGTTATGGAACAATCACCAAGAATTTTTGTGATTCTATTCCTTACAAGTGAAAAGATGTGGTCCAAAATAAGTTTGTGAAAGACTTGGCATTGTATGTTGTAAAAGGTTACATGCTAATTTCAACAATGGAAAACTATTGTCTAAGATTGTTTAATGTGGTGACAAAGTTTTCATGTGGTTTTTATATGGGTTTTTAATAGTTGCTACATCTTTTGATTTGTGTATGTTTAGATCTAGACATGAAACATTTGCACTTGTGATCAACTTTATGAACTCATAGTGGGTTCCTTGCCATGTAATAATGGGCTTATTTGAAACTATGAATACAACATGATCAACCACAAATGTAGATATGTTCAAGAACTTTTGTCTTTTTATCACTAATTCAACAAGGTTGTTGAATATGTGAAGGATGAAGGGGGGAACTTGTCCACCCTTGCAAAAGCATTAACTTCTATAGAAATTTGCACCCCTTTGGCATTTAAAGTTCCTTGGCAAGGCAATTGTTTTGGACATGCATTTAACAAGGCTTTGGTAGTGTGTAATAATGATCTCAAGGTTTTTATTGGTTTTTGAAAGGTTAATATATTGAAAACTACACAAGCTTCTCTATAAAAAATATCACATGGACTAGGGTGAACCCATCCTTGGGCGGTACCACTAAGAACCACCTCAAGGAATTAATGGTTCAAAAACCAAAAGTGATTAAATCATTTTCTTGAGCCCTTTCTTTTAAATGTTTTCATAACTATAATTTTATCCCCTCATATTTATCCATTGCACACATTAATATATGGCTTGAAGTTTATGTTGAAATTTAAAATTTTGGAAATTTTTGTTAATTTTTTGTATTCTTAATTAAAATAGCCTTTTTAGAAATCAATAACCTTATCTTTGGAAATTCGTAACTAAATTTATACTTATTCAAATAATTACCTAATAAAAATTAATGACTTCAAGAAAAAACATTCCCAAGAAAATTTTCAAATCATGTTTCAAATCATGTTTCAAATTGTGTTCTTGACCAAAAAGTTCAAGGAAAGAAACTAGTATTACATTCCTGAAACTTTTTTTTAAATGCAATGATTAGGAACATCAAAATAGAGAATATTTTTTATTTTATTGAAATTTCAAAATCTATGGAACCTAAAAAATGTACCTATTAAAACACAATTATGAAAATATTTATTTAAATGTTTCCTATGATTTTTCAAAGTTTGATGAATCTAGGAAAATCAGGGTGTGGTACCACCCAAGGATAGGCTTTATAGAACTGTGTGTATAGAACGTATGTATAATACAGCGTATAATACATAGCCATGTGTACAACTATACAACTACGTGTGTTGTAGGCTACAACTTGTAGCTGTTAGCTGCAGGCTGCGCAATGCGCAGCCAGCATTGAATTGTTAGTCCGCAGTCGGCACCATCCTGCACCATCGTCCATCATGGGTCCGAAGAAGGACGCAGTGTGGGACGAGTTCACGAACCTTATGTCCTAGATGGGTCCAAAGCGGCGAAGGCAGTTTACAGAAACTGCTCAGCGGTCGTCGGAGCGGCAGCTGCTCATTTCTGAAGCCATATCAGTGCCTGCTCGAAGCGCGCTCGCTCCATTGGGCAGCTTAACCTGGGCTTCACAGTGCTGCCCCGCAAGAAGACCAAAAGATGCGCCCCCAGCAGTGAATACAGCTCACATTTGTTCATTGTATCAAACAAAAGTATTATACACGTATTATACAGCCTACATTTCAAAAATTCATAAAACACAGTTCAATAATAGGCTTGCCCATTAAGAAGTTCATAAACGGCCATATGCAATGGAAAAAGGCATGTTTGGATGTCAAACATTCACTATCGAAAATTGAAAACACATGTGAAAACTAGTTTTGCTAGTAAGATGATTTTTTTAAAAAAACCTTTAAATATTGTGATGCAATTAATCTTTGTTATGGAAGGTAGGATAACCAAAATTTGCAAGGTTGTGTTGTAGATGCACACATGCACACACATTGGGTGTTTGCAAGGTCATTACAGAAACCATGTTTCATGTGGTGAAGCAATTTATTTTTAATCAAACCTAAAGCTAATGGTTGTTGTCTTATGCCTTAAATGTTATGCTTTCTATTAGTGTGCACATGCAATAGGAGATTCAACAACATAGGGCTAACTTTAGCATGTTCATAGAATATGATTTTGAGTCAAAATTACAAACTTTGTGGGTGGAAACACATAACAATGTCCATAAAATGTTGTCACAAAGCAAATTTTGCAAGATTTCTAATTGGTGATGTGATTAAATAGAAATGATAAAACTAATAAAAAAACTCAACATTACAATGTTATATATACTATAATCACATTGTATGAATGTTTTGAATAGTTTTTGAATTGTAATAACATAATGAACTTTTAAAAAAATACCAAACAATTTTTAATTGTTGAATATGGACTTAATGCACCTTCATATAATTTTTTATATAGAATAAAGGACTCAATGATAATATGGTGTGGTAACATTGATATTAAGGAGGATGTTTTTAAAAGATTTGGATGACCAAATTTTTTTATATACTTTGAATTATGGTGTTTTTCTCATTAATTCTTTTAATAATGACAATCCAATGATTACTTACAAAATGACTTGTGGGATTCAAACTATCCTACCTTCACACTATTTTCATAGTGTTAATTTAAGCAATTATGGGCTTCCATATGTGCCTAAAATTGTTACACATTAACGTGTTTTCACCTTTGTGTGTTCACATGATGAGAAAAGTGTTAGTTATTTTAACACCATTTTTGTCATTTGCATTTGTTTACAACTCTATCAAGTCACACAACATGCTCACAATAATGTTGGACATGCATTTTAAGAGCTTTGATGTAGTGAAGGTTTTGTTAGAAAGGTTGAAGGTGGTGGATATGATGACAAAATATGATTATAAAACTTTTGTGCTACTTTTAATGGATGTGTTCAATAGAAGCAAAAATATTGTTTACAAGAAATTTTTACAATTAAAAAAATGTTGTTTCCAACTAAAAATATTGGTTGCAAATGATAATTTTTCTTCTATTGGTTTCAATTTCTCAATCTTGTTATTGTTCCCTCTTGAAGCTGTGATTCCCAAGCAAGAGAACTCAATTTTTCATGTAATGGTATCAAATGAAGATGTAGTGCAATCACTATTCAAAAATGAATTATCATTATTTTGCCACTTTCTTATGAAATTTGAAGATTGGGAATCACCTTGAACATGGTGGTAAGTTCTATTTTTAATACCATGGACTCATGTTCCATTTTTAATTGCACACTTGTTGTGATCATGAATTTGGTGGTTCATTGTTCAAATGTTGGTTTAATGAAAAGGTAACAAGTTAATGTTTACTTTTTTCTATGTTGACTTGGGTTGTAAGTTGTTTTGTATGCATTAAATGCACATGCATATGATTAAAACAATCTCAATTGATTCTTTAAAACATGTATGTTGTTTGTTGCATGTTATTTGATTCATTAATTGACGCGCTCCTTGGTCCCGGGGTGAACCCACTTGAGGGTTCACCAAATGTCAAGTTGCGGAAAGTTGGGACCGAGGGCACGCTCCCGGCTTCCAACTCTAGAAAGGGGTAGAGGGTCGAGTTGGGAGCCCTGGGATTAGACTAGGAAGAGGGATTAAAAGATCAAGCTTGAATCTGCATCCAAAAACCAACCACGGGAGGTTAGTTTAGCATTCGGGACACTCTATGGTGTTGGGACCTGCCACGAGCACTTGGACACACAAGACTCACCATGGCCCGGACTCACCTTTAGTATTCTCTGCAACTCGCCGTGGAAACCACATCCAAATGGCACAAATTCTCGGGACTCCCGAAATGGAGTCCCGAAATTGTCCCGACGGGACTCCTGGAACTTTGAACCGCCATAACTCCCGACTGCAGAGTTGGATCGCGACGAGGTCTGAACCAAAGTTGTAGCTCTCGTCGAGATCTTTCCAACGCCATGTTGCACACTCAAATCGCACGTTGGGAAGGCATCGATTCCCGACTTTTAGTGGTCGGGAGTCAAACTGGCAGTTTGACTCCCGACCCTTCTTTTGCCCATAACTTGGGCTGCAGATGTCCGAATTGCCAATGCGAGGGAATTTTCGATATCTACGTTTCAAGACCTTTCGAATGACACTAAGAACACCCCAATGCGAGGTGTTTTGCTCCTTGCTGTCGAGCTCTGAACATTCGGGAGTCCCGGAGGACTCCAAATCCCCAACTTTTCCAAGTGTTGGGCTTCACCCCCACACTTGGCCAAAGTGGGGTTACGACATTAATTGTGGAAAAATTTGCATGAAGTTATAGCTTGAGTGAATGAGTTATTGATGAAGAGTTATTGATGAGGAGTTATTGATGTGATCTACTTAATAGGTGACAATGGAAGCTTGTGGTGTCTTAAGCTTTAAGGTAAATAAGTGCACTCCAAATGAACACACAACACATGCATGTGATGGTGAATTTTTTCTAACTTGTTTTCTTCACAATTTAATTTGTTTTGAAACTACATATTTGTTTTGTACCCATGTAGTATAAAACAACTATCAAACATGTCCAATATGACAAAATTGTACAACCTAAAAGAAATGTCTTCCTTGTGAAATGGTTACAAAAGCTATACTACTCATGTTTTTATGTTGATTTGATATTCCAATGTTTGTATGGGCTATGGTATTTGGTCTTTGGTCAATTTGAGATTTTATGACTATATCAAGATTTGCATAATAGGCCTAGGGCTCAAAAGATTTGGTGTAAAATTGAATCTACATAGATGAGGTATTCGTTATATTTTCTATCTTATCCAAATTGCTACTATCATTAGCAATAACAATCTCCATTTATATTTTCACTATAGGGTTGAAAGAAGTTGGTGCAAATGAGCATAAAATAGAAAAGGTCAAAATGATCACTACTTTGCAATTTGTGTCTCGTATTTCGTCCTTTTTACCTTATTAAGTTGAATGTAATGCAAGAAATGCAAGGATTGAAAATTTTTACTTAAGGTTTTTGAAACTATTTTTCATAAATGAGGGACGAGGTGGGTGTTAATGAGAATTGCAACTTTGAAAGGTTTTTGAAAATATATGTTGTTTGATGTGTTAGGTTGCATGTGGTGTATTGGGAATTTAGTTATGCAGATGAATGTGTAACTATTTTTGTCTTTTTGGAATGTTTTATAAAAATTGGTCAATTTCATGAGGAAACTTTGTAGGTAATGAACATATGAATTAAAGCACATGTCATAGGTCTTTTTGAAAGAAGTTGTTAGTTGACATTCAAGTGACAAATATGGGCAGTTGCCATAATTGTAGAATCACAATTCAAACATGAGAATTTGGTAGATGGATAAAAAATGTAATATCTTACAATGTTGTTGGGTCCTTGTGGGTTTGTGGTTTGAATGTATGGTGAATAAATGAATTGGGGATTGATTGAGTAACTAGCATGGCGCAAAGCAATTATAATTGAAATTAATCTAAAACATTATTATTTTTGGATTAAAACATAATATGACTTTTGATTTTTTACTTCTTGAGTCATAATAACATTCAATACATGGTTAATGTGATTGTTTCTAACATTGTTTTTACGATGCATAGGAGTTAACCATTTGATTGAACTTCTTGGCATATTGTTGCAACGTAATGAATACAAACTAGAGTTTAAGGTTTAACTTGTTGACTTCCAAAATATGTTATGTTGTGACTTAAAAACATGTCCTATGTCTTGTAAGACATAGTTAGGGTTTTAACTTTTTTTATTTTACTGCATGGTGATGTGACCGTCACCCTTTGGTGGTTTATCTTTGAAGAAGAAAGACAATGGCTCTGATACCATGTGATGCACCCCCGAGCTCCTTGATGGACTTAACTACAAGTCCAAAGGTGAACACTGTGGAAGGAGAAAGAGTTTGGATGCGTTCCCTGGCTCAGGGTAGAGGGGCGTGCTAGAGCTCCGGGATGGGACTAGGACAATTGACAAGCAATTCAATTACTCATACGGATCTACATAAACCAAACAACAAGTTGGTTAGTGCGTAGTTGGAACACTTTGATACATGGACGAACCACAGGCAAACACGGACTCGCAAGACTCACCATGGCCCGGACTTGGAGGAAGCCACCACCTTGCCCTTTATACTATACTAGTGTTGGTAACCCATGGCTACGCCACTCCAGCCACGCCCAAGAAAAAGAGGGAGGACCCAAAAAAAAACGAAAAAAAAAAAAACACCTCCCTTCACTCCCCCGCCCGGTCCCCCCTGCTGGCCCCCCCTTCTCACCCCCCCACTCTAGCCACCCCCAAGAAAAAGAGGGAGGACCCAAAAAAAACGAAAAAAAAAAAAAAAAACACTCCCTTCACTCCCCTGCCCGGTCCCCCCCTGCTGGCCCCCCCACCCC